>JANHGO010000504.1:0-89289 GCA_024606505.1 Aquila spilogaster
GCCGGTGACTTCATGGGAAGGAGGCGGCGGAGGCGGGAGGTGGGTTTGGCGTTCCGGCACCCGGGGCCGGCTGCGGGGCGGGTGGGGGGACCGCGGTGACGGAAAGCGGCAGCTGGGGGACGGCGGAGGCGGCCCGGCGCTCCCCCCCAGCGGCCGGAGGAAGATGGAGCTCGGGTAGCGAGGGCGCGCGGGCGGAGCGGCGGCAGCAGGTAAGAGCCGCTTCTCCGCGCTCCTCCGCTCTCCCGGCGGGGGCGGCCGGCGGGCCGGGGTCGTGCGGCGGCAGGTGGCCCAGGTACGCCCGGCTCGGCCCGGCCCGCGGCGGTGCCCTTGTTGCCGGCTGCCCTTGCCGCGGAAGTTCCCGCTGCGCGGAGCTGCGGGCGGCCGGAGGGCGAAGCCTCGGCCGTGGCCGGGAAAGGGCAGAGCCGGCGTTCTGGAGCAGCCCGACCGCGGGTTGCCGCGGCGGGGATGTGGGCAGGTCTGCCGGCTCTGCCCCCGCCCCGTCTCCCCCGGCTCATTGATGAGCTCCGGGAAGGGCTTCTGCATTGCAGGCTCTCGGCCCGGCTTCGCTCCCGCGTTCGCGGCTCTGGCGAAAGGAGCCCGCATCTCGGCCGGCCGCTCGGGTCCTGCTGGGGCGAGAGGCCGCTGTGCGCAAGGCGGTACCTCCTCCTCCCGTGCTTCCTGAACCCTGGCAGGACGTCTGGGGAGCCGACCTTAGTCAGGTAGACGTGAGATGCGCGTGTGGTGTTCTGTCTCTGGAAGAGCTGTGGAATCTGCACATAACGGTTGTTTGGAGTTTACAGGGTGTGATACAGTGCGGGGAGAGGTAATGTGCATGTAAAACATAATGCGGTGAGGCACGCGACCTTACATAATCTACATTTAAAAGCTCACTACCCCTATGCTTGCACTGGAAATCGTAGCGAGTGTCTGTTCTAAGCTCTTTCTGGGGCTCATTACTTGTCTATCTGAACTAATGGTGCGGAGCCCCTCGTGACCCAGTGCTGAAAATAAATGAATAAATCACTGACCACTTTTGCTGTAGTTCTGTCAGTTCCCATCCCTGGTCCCTGTAGTATGTGCACCATGATGCTCATGGCTGCATGGGCATACACACTCCACACTGTGAGAGGGAATGGTCTTTTCTGTTGCCTGTTAAGTGCACCTCAAAATTGACCAAGTGTAAGTGTTGTATTTTAACAAACTCCTCATGCCTGAATAGTGCTGCCATTTCTAGTGTAGAGATAAAAATGTATATGTGAACAGAAAGAAACCTTTCTCAGTTCCCATTTGACCTTCATCTCAGACAGATATTTGAAACTGATGATCAGGGCGAGTATTTTGCCCTGGAATGATTGAAAATGTTGCTGGACGCAGTGTTTATGACTTAAATCACATACAGGATGAAATGGAGTGCTTTAAGCTTGAAAGGAACTGATGTGCTAAATTTGGCCCACATTTTAACTCAGTCCTTACAGGTGACATTGACTTCAGGGAAGGTTGCCATGGCACAAATTTAAAGGAAACGATCACAAGCTTCTGGAATTAAAGTGTTATTGGTAGGAAAAGTGTTGTTTTCTTATAAGCTGTTATTCAAATGAGTGTGATAGCTGTCAAGGCTGAATCTGTCTCCATTTTATGCTGTTGATGTGGATTATCTAAATGGTCTCTCTTCTTCTCTGGAAGAAAGCCAGGTTGTGCCCAGGTGTGCATGTGCTGTTCCCACAAGGGCAGGCTGGAGTTGCCCTGCTTGAATGGGGAATATGCCCACCTTTGTCTGCAATACCTTTAATTGCAGACTTTTGATAAGGCACTAACATCAGTTGTGGCGTGGAGTATATTTCTACTGTGTGCTTTTTCTTTTTGGTTTTAATGATGTGATGTGGAATAGAAATGTTCATGAGGTAGTTCATGGGAAACTTGGTCATCTTCAGGGCAGCATAATGCATGTGTAATTAATAACTAGTAATAACACGATGCTAGTTAAGCATGAAGTATAATAAACTAATAATTTCATATATGCATGTGTGAATATATATATATAATTATTGTTTGATTGATTGTAGTGTGATATCAATTAAAAAAAAAAGTGATGTTCTAGATAAAATCTTGAAGGCTTTAGTTTTGGTTTATCAGCGTAAGTAAGGATGATGATGGCTGGATGTTGTAGACTTGAAGTAAGTGCAGGATGAGCAGGTGGGAATGTGCTTAGGAAGCTTACCTCTGCATCTCTAATGGTTCTTGGCAGCTGTCCCATGCATTCATGCTGGTGGATTCAGCAGAAAGGCCAGGGAGTGAGAAGACTTCCTGCGAATGGGTCTCTAGGCCAGGATTTTTCTAGAGCCATGTGTGGGCAGGTGTATGACCGTTGACTCAGGTCTTACCAACACAACTGTTGTGCTAATTGTTGCCTTTCTTGTTACTTGCTGGGAAAAAAGCAACTTGTTGGCCAAAGTAGTAGATATAGAATTTATAATATGGAGCTCTTTTTAAATCACTGTGATGTTTTCTTATCACTTACATATCATTTCTTGTATGAGTTCTTTGGTACCATATTTGTGTTTGGGGAAAACAAATGATATTTGACAACGTTTTTAATTCTCTTAAACATTATAGACACAAGAGTTTGGGAAATGTATATCATCTTGTCACGTATTGTTATTTTGCTCGTTATTGCCTTAAGATGCACTTCTGTAGCCTTTGGAGGAGGAAAATCGCACCGTCAAGATATTCCCACACAGTTGTGTGTTGCTGAAGAGAAAGTTGAGGCTGGGAAGTAGGAAAGCACAAAGAGAACTTGAAGAATATTTGTCATGAGGTAGTCTGTACTTCACATCTTACCGTGATGAAGTCTCTGTCTGCTCAGTATATTCTGTATTCGTTTAAATATCATGAAATCTGAACCTCCTTTTGACTTTCATTTAATGAAACATATTAGGACTCACATTGGGCAAAAAATAAACTTCTGGTTGAAGAAATGGCAAGCCCTTAAGATGTAAAGTGCGGCTGTTTAACTGAAGACTGAAAGATGTAGAAAAGGCTTTTTCTTGAAGGTGTTCTGGTCTAGTAGTTCATTTATAGTTAATATGCACTGCATATTCAGTATGAATTCATAGAGCCAAAACATAGAGCTAAAAGATACATGGACCCTTCAGTACAAATTAATAGGTGTTTTCCTAAGAGGAAAAAAGAAAACATGGCTGTTCAGTTGATCTCAAAATTCAGCAGTACAGCCTTACGTAAGGGTAGAAGTTTACTAGTTCAGGTGGGATATAAATGTTGTGTAAATGTTGCACTGCATCATCCTCTATTTCTTAATCACTGGTTTGCTAAAATCGTACGTGACACCAAACTGAGGAAGCCGTGTCCGCAGGTAAGATGGTAGCACTATTTGCAGTTCCTTGTGAGGAAACAAATTCTAATTATAAAGCAGATTAATTAGTATATGCATGTAAGCATAACAAAACAACATTTTACCATTAAGTATTTTCTGTTTTTTTTTTTTTTTTTTTAATGCTGACCCAAGGGGATAAAACTAGAAAGCTAATGATCTTGGAGAGACTGGAGATGTAGGAGATTTGACTTGTAACATAACTGTACCTTGATGAGTATTTTGAATTAATATTAGATAGTTTGAAGAGACAAAGATAATCACAATTAATTTCAAGTCTCATTGTCTGTTTACTTCAGCTTTTTGCTCTTCCTTTACTTGGGGTCAGCGCCGTCTATTTTCGGATGTGTTTATACCAGTGATTTCTTGTTGAAGGGCTGTGCTGTATTGTTTTGCTGCAGAATATTATTGACAGTATCTGTACTTAGGGTGGACTCTTGGAAAAGGTTTAAGCTTGAAGTAGAGACTGTTGTATATTGAATTCAGCTTATAAATTCCAGGAACTCTGGTTTTATGCTGAAATAGTGTCAGTTCAGTCACTGTCAATTCAGTCTTTTCAGTTGTTCAAAAAACATGGTCTGTTTTTGAAGTAAACAATGTAATTCTTTGTTGGACATGCTCATTAGGTTTAATTAAAAGGGTTTAGAAATTCTTTTAATATTTCAGTCTCAGTGTTTTGAAATACATTTTAATTTGAAAAAAAAAACAAAATCCCAAGACAAGAATATTAATTTAACGTAGTTTGAAAATGTAATTTCCTACGTAATTTAGAGGAGAAGTGGTGGGTTGCTGTTCGTTTCACAAAGGACGGTTTTGTTTATCATCACTGTCTGGCAGAATGTTTGGTCCCCATGTATGATATCTAGATGAGTAACTGACGTGCCAAATACCAACTCTGGACACATCATATAGCTCTGATGGAGTTAGGAATGGGTCATTTGGCTTTTTAACTTCAAACAAGTGGGTTTTTTTTCCCTGCTCCCCCAAAGCCACCTGTATTTTAGACCAATGGCTTAAACCGTACTGTTGTTTAGCATTTAGTATTATTTATGAAGGTCGCTCCAAAAATAATGCCTCCTGTTTATTTCTGTGGAAACTACAACAGATACAAAGAGCACAGTAATACTATCTGATAGTGCAAATTCTCAGCAACAGTCTGCTGTTTTTCAGTATAGTCACCACCGTTAGCTATGCATTTTCAACAGTGATGAGCAAGAGCCTGCATGCTTCACTCTTACTAATCTGCATCACTGGAACTGACTCGCTGTTGCTACTGTTGACATGCATCACCCACTATCTCACTGTACTCACATCTGTTTGAGTCTTTCTGCAGTATATCTTGGTATTAGGACTAGTTTACTTTTAAATATAAAGTCTTTGGCTCTGACCTTTTAGATGCAGTAAGCTTTCTGCACAAGCTTATGTATATATACATCACTTATTTTTATTGTTTTCCAGGTTACATACAAGAATGTGAATTCTTGTTGCTTTTCAGTTTGAGGAGGCTTTCTAAAATCGCTACCCATTGATGTTGTGCTGCAGTTCTAAAAGCTGCTTTAAAATGTTGAAGTGCAGCACTGATTATTTAAGGTAAAAAATAATGCAATTACTCAGTGTTTTACGGTGATTTTTTTTCACTTGCACATTTTCTTGAAATCTGCTGAGTAATTTGATTAACTAGTCTATACATACAAGATATAAAACCCATGTAGAAAACAAGCAACCTGTAAGAGAACTGTGATTTTCACTTTTGTTGCAATTAGTTATATTTCCAGTATTGTTTTTGGAGTTAGAATAAGGAACACTGAGAATGTGTTCGTTATTAGATGCTTGAAATATCACATTTCTCATTCTGATGACTGCTGATGCCATTAGTGACCTCTGTCATACGGAAATTTACAAAGTTGTTAGTGCTGCGTATGGCCAGGAAAAGTAATATATTTCTAAGCCATTGCTCTGATGTTATCAGAAATATGTTCTAATGCCTTTGATTAAAATGGCTAGCTGCCATGGTGATAGTACCATAGAAACTGGTAAAATAATCATTGCCTGTTAGGAAGTCTGAATGAAAAAAAGTCTTAAGTTTTTCTGCATTTTTCAGCATCTTGGAATTAAATTCTGCTGGTGTTAAATTCTGATTAACAAATTATTGAATGAATTTCTTTGCTCAGACCAGGCTACAGTTGTATTAGTCTTGTCTAAATACTAAATGTATGAGTGGCTGACAATCCAGTCATTCCACAGACTCCTTCTAGTCTGAAGTACAAGGACATTGGAGTAGAAGCCTTTCTTGCAGTATTGATTTTTATTGTTAAGTCACTGTACTCTTCTACTGTAATTACTTTCTAAGCAGTACAGTAAGCATCGTTTTCTTCAAAAATGATCTTTCACCAAGGAAAGGTTACCACTGTGTCCATTAGGCAGCATCTCTGTAGCCCTCAAGGTATAGTAATGACAGAGCTTTCATTTGGGAACCTGGCATTGTGAAGCAGTTCGTCTGCCTTGAAACATGCAAATTGTGAACTGAATCTCACTTCAGTCATAGGAAGCTACTCTGGAAGGCCAGTACTTTTTTTGACTATGTTTGTTCCAGACTAAACATGCATCCACGCTCAGGGCTGCAAAATTTTAGATACCTTTCAGAATTTCGTAGCAAGGTGGGGATGTTGTTGGTAAGTACTGATTTTTGAGTTGCCGCTTGAGGAAAATATGATGCTGTCTAAAATCTCGGTGTTTAAGTGAGATAATTTCTAATTATGTATCTTGCTTTGGTGCGTACGTGTTAAGAAAGTTGGAAGTGAATGGTCAGCCTCATCTTAATTGTACATGTAGTTTGGAAACGTCATCCAGCTACCAATTAATAATGCTTGTTTGTGTTTATCTTTGTATTAAATACAAGAATGCCAAATAATATCTTGATCAGCTTGTATGTTCTTGTCTGTTGTTCCTTCTCTTTTGAGATCTATTACAGTGAGACAAAGTACCAGAAGCAGTCTGTGACTTGAGTTGTTCTGTCTTCTAGTTGGAACGAGTCATTTCTCTGTTACTGGTGAGGAACTGTATCAGGTGCTTATATGTGATTGGAAATCGCTAAGTGAGGACATGAAGAAAGTGATGCGAAATATGTCTCACTAGATGTATACTCATTAAGTTTCTGTGAAAATGCTTATATTGTCTTAAGAGTTTCTAAGGCACTGCTAGGGTGCTTTTGTCCTGAGTATTCACTGTCAGCACTGAGATCAGTTTAGAGGTTGGATACTTGATGGTAGTAAACTTGAGCTTATTAGTGAGGTTCTGGCTGTAGTAAGCAGCAAACTGTAGAAGGAAACACAGACTGTCAAACGCTGTGCTTAGACAGCTTGTGCGCTCTAATCAGAATAACCACCTGAGACCAGAATCCAGACTGAAGTGTTACAAGTAGATGGCATCCAGCACATGTGAAAAGATATGAGTAATGTATAATGTAGTGGTCTTCCAGAGGAGGCCAAGAGGGTAACATTAAGTAAATTCAGTATGATAGAGTATTTGGAAATTGATAAGTTTGTGCTGTTAAAAACAGACAAACAAAAACCCAACAAAACAAGCAACTGCCATGAACAAAAAAAACAACCAGACCACAAAACCAACCAACCAAACAAAAAAATATTGCCATTGAAAAGCAGTAACCTTTTCATGAACCATGCATACTGGAATGCTTGATCATTTACCAGCTGAGGGTTGGTCCAAGATAAAAGTTAACAAGGAAATCTGGAATTTAAGACAAAAGTAACAGCTGAGATGCTTTATATCATTTCTATAAATGTTTCATGTTTGACTTTTCAATAACCATGGTCATGCAAGGCTTGAAGCAAAGCCATGGAAGGGCCGGGTCATTTTGGGAAGCTCTACATCTGAATGACCATATGCCACAAAGATGTGAAATCCTACAAGTTATTCTCACATCCCCTTATGTATTATTATGATGCCTTTGTGGAGGGAAATTAGATGCTCTGATATTTTGCTTTATGCAATGTCTCTTCTGTGTTGAAAGATCCATATGAAGGAAGGAATTTTTGAGGCGTATTTTTGTGGATGACTTTTAGTGAGTGAGGAACACTTGAAATGACAGATCCTTTAGAAGCTGTGTGTTTCTTAGACAGTTTGTTCCTCCGGGCTTCTTTGTATGAATGCAATATGCTGGGACCTCAGATATACAAAATTTGCATATCTATTTTTTTATATGTGAAGATTTCTTGCATTTATGCTATGCTAGAGTTTCTTTCTCTTCATTGCTAAGTATTTAGAGACAGAGTTTTAAATAAGCCAGGGGAAGTTGTTTGCACTGATATAAATAATTCTCTTCATTTGGAAAGCTTCAGACATGCTTTACTGATTTTCTTTTTCTCTCTTATTCTTCTGTCTCTAATCATGTTTCTATCTCTGCTTTAAGATGCAAAATTGAGAGGATATTACAATGATTTTGGGCAGGAAATACAAGGATGAATAGGCAGACTGTGAAGGGTCAAAGCAGAATTTCATCAGGATTAATAAAAGGATGCCTGCTTTTTGCAAGAAGGAACAGGCTAAGGCCTGGGGAAAAAAAACCTTCTGTGAAGGTCACACTTCTTTCTCACCCTTCAAAAAGGGAAGTTCTCTTGAAGAAACCACATTTAGATGTCTGTATTACTTCCTGGGCAACACAGTTTGCATTTTTTTCGTTCCTCATTGTTCAGGATTTCTTCTGATGTTTGTACATAAAACTGTGTGCAGAAGAAAGAGCAGCACCATTAAGCCTAGTGCTATGTTGTTTGAAACAAGAAACATAATTACATTGTCTCTCACTGGACTGCAGCATCTTTGTAACAGGGGATATCTTCTTACTATTGCTGAATCTGTCCCCAAGTACTTGGCTCAATTTCTTTACCCTTTGGAAGGATAATACATGTAATTGGTAAAGAAGGATGGGTCAGATAGGGGCTGGTAGTTTGGGAATGGCAGCTTGGGGCTTATGACTGGGAAATACAATAGGTTCTGAGTCTGTTTGAGCTTGCTATTGTCTGTGATCATAAGCACGTGCCACAGAATGTTTGTTGCTACACACCAGGGAATCTTGTAATCAAGTTGTCCTTGTGTTTTCTGAAGGCAGTGATTTACTGGCACATGTGCTTTGCTGCTATGATGTATTGCTTATCTACAGGCCTGGAAGCCCTGTGACTGCAAAAAGATTGTATGCTTATTTCAGTAGATAAGCAAGATACAGTCGTACTAGAAAGCCTGAGGAATGTGCATCCAGCTGAAGATCACTAGTTTGGCTGTTCTCCCGCAGTGCTAGAGCAGATCAGGTGGTTGAAATAAGTTGTTATGAGCACAGACTGTTGCGTAGTGAAGTGTAGACTTCAATTAACGTAGAAATATAAATCGCTGGCTTTATGCTAGCAAGGGAATGAATATTCATGCCTGAGCATTCCAGTTGTAAGTATCTGTAGTTGATAAAATGATTGTATGTAGCTGATAATATCTTGACTTCCTTTAATATGAATTTGGGAAGGAGCCATTATCATTTTCCTTCTTCCAATTTTGTCTCCTAATATATACTTTACATGAAAGTGGGAGAAAGGGTTCCTTCAATTGTTAGCTTTTGTTCCGTGTCTCTCTCGATTAACATACAATACTTTCCTATCCACTATAAATAGAAGGATGTGTTCTCATGAGAGAAAAGGTCTCAAAAGCCACACATAGAAGAAAAACACAGAATGTCTTTCTTTGGATTTCATAAGGTTTTCCTCCCTAAAAAGATGCTTTATATCTGTGAGGGAAAAGTTTGAAGAGTACATAATTTTCCTGTGTATGCGGTTGTTGCGGTGGGTAGAAATGACCCTATGTTTTTACCCCAGTTATTGTCCTATGGAGGTTATATGAACGTATAGAACAGTCGGAAGACTTTGTTTTTGTGTTCTGTGAGCTGTTTTTTTTTCTTAAGTACAAATCTGAGACTTAGCAGTGAAGGAGAAAAAGATTCTGACTATAACCTACGTTACTTGAGGCATAGGTGGTCCTTGAGAGTCATGCTATCACAATCTGAGAACAAGAGAAAAAGAGGTCTGGAGCTTTAAAGTTATGAAAGCAAACTACCTGCTTCCCCCAAACCTTCCATGGTATAATAATGTCAAAAAATAACCTTTCAGTTGTGGGGTTCTGAGTCCCTTTGGCAGAAGATGACCTCAGAAGCAATAGCTGTGCCGATAGAACACACTGAAGTTGAAATGGAGGAATAGTGGCTGGCCAACAAGCGCTTTTAAGTTCCCCACTATTAATCTTTTCACATCTGGAAGAGCAAAATCCTTTGCTACCAAGACAGGTTCTGATTAAGTTCTGGATGTTATAAAAACACTTGATGTGTATGGATAAAAGATCTACTTTGTGATGCTTGAGACAACGCCATATCAGTATATTCACTTCTAATATGGGGCAAAGTGGAATTGTACAAAATGGTTTGTCTTACAGATGTGATTTCTTGGGGATGTTTTGTCCCCAGACCAAAATATCTTTGTTAGAAATGTCTATGAAGAGTTTATTTTATTTGGTGGGAGAAAAAAATGAATAGATTGTCTTAGAGCCTGTACCCTACCAATATTGTACAAGAAATTTTGTAGTCTTAAGAGGACGTAATTTTATAGCTGGTTCACTGCTGTACGGTAAAATCTGGACATCCAGAAGAAAGATCTTCTAAGTGAAACTTTTAGTTTTTCATGGTATGATAAAACCATTACGTGCCAAAACTAATGTGGTGTTAAGTGTATAATTAGAGATAATGAGCACTGTACACCATCTGTCATTTATTTCTTTAAATGCAGTGGTAAGAATGGAGTTTGCTACTGTTATGAAGGTTAAAAACATCAAAGCAGAACTTAACTTTCCATACAGATGTTTATGCAAAATATGACCTTTATTTGATCTTCCAGCCTAAGTTAAAAACCAATGAAATGCAACAGCTGTACATACGAAAGCCTATATATGTATATACTTAATAAAGGGCTTTTAGTGCTTTTGATAAGAAAGAGATTATCGAAAATGTAGCTGAAGTTTTATAGGCATGTACGAGTTACAGAAAAATAGCAAAAGTAACTATTCAAAAAACCTACGGAATTTTTTAATTCTCAGTTCTTTTTTTATAGGGATGGTGTTTGTTGATCATATGAACCTTCTCATGCGATGGAAAACAAATACTCACCAGTTCTAGCAAACAGTTTAAGGAATCTATTCAAAATCCCTTTTGCTCATCCTACATTAGTTTGCCAGAAGAGGTGCTGTTTTTGTTTTGTGTTTTAAAATTTTAAATTCCTGAGCAGCTCCAGAATGTAAGAGCTTATGACCTGTTTAATGAAATAACCGGATGCAGAGAGCTGCTAATAAGATGCAGTGTTCATTCTCTGTTGCTTCTGCGTGTTCCCACTGTTTGTTTGGTTGGAATGAAGTGATGTTATATATTTGTAGACCTAACAGTTCTTCTTTTCTTCAAGCCTTGCACTGTTAAATTGGGTCACTGCATATAGTGCATGTTAAATAAGATGAGGATTTGTCGTATTTACAGAAGTTAGTAGCAGGATTTCACAGTTTGACTAGAAACATATTACAGTTAAGAGTAAGCATATTTCTTTTAAGTATATTAGTAGTAGTTCACAAATGAGGTAGTGTATTCTTCATGAAAGCGTCTTCCTACGTAAATATTACAGGATTTGGTTAATTTGACCAAATGTAACAGAAAGCAGACTGCAGCTTGGAAGGCACAGTGGTTTGGTGTGTCAGTGATTTTTGCAGCAGAACATTTAAGTCTTGTGTGGCAGTACTTGATATGATTGCAGGTTTGTTTTTTTTAGGAAGGAGGGGGGATTAGAATGTTTTTCTTTTTCAAATATCAGTAGCTCCATCAGACAAAATTGTTTAAAAGTTTCTAAAACTCACTTGGAAAGCTGAGTATGGTACCTTAAGAGATCACGTAACCTCTTAGGTAGGTTAGCCGGATTTAGGCTTCTGGGTCATATGAAGTAATTTTTAAGTTCTTGTCCTGATGACTAAACAACCATGTGAAGGTGTAACTTCATTAATAGCTAAGCTGTGAAACCCTCCATTGAAAAAAAATAGTGCAGTACTTCAGAAAAAACACAAAACAGCCGATCTGGTTATCGGTCACAAAGCCTTATCAATTTTATGTGTACTTCTGTACTTTGTGATGGTGAGCGGTTTCCTAGCCCTCAGACACATCTATTTAAAACCGAACTTTAGGTTGTGTAGTTTCTTCATAAGCTCTGGCAGATAACTGAACTCATGTCTCTGAGGCATTCCTTGTACTGCTTTTTTTTCCATAGCAATTGTATATGTGAGAAAGTGTGTGTTGATTTTCACAGTGTTTGAGCAAACACTGCTGTTAATAAGCAGAATGTTTTTGGAGACAGTTCATAAGTTGTACGGCAGCATTTCATGTCAGCTCAGATGGTAGCCTAAAAAGCAGGCATTCTTTTAGGCTGGAATAGGATGAAGTGCGGTCACGACAAATTGAGTGTATAATCTAAAATAAGCAGTATGTGATTCAATAATAATTACAATTTAGTAAGAATAATCCAAATTTATGAGTACCGGCCAGCTGGCCGGGTTCCTGCTCTGAGGGCTGGTTGGTCGGATGTGCTTCTGTGGGATCCCTGCGTTTGAGTTCTGCAGATAATCTACTGAAAGGAAAGTGCTATTCAAGCTATGTTTTCATCTGTATTTGACTGTGTCCCACGCACAGATCTATTCCAAGCCTTTTTTTTCTGCGTATTCACACTGGTACGGGTTTAAAAATTATTTCATTTTAATAATGCTTATCTTGTTTTGTTAATTTGTTTCCATTCTATGCTAAAGCAATGTAAATTCTGTTTGCTTATTTTCCTGAAAATTGTTCTGTGATATGTATTTGATTGTTAATCAGTTGCACTTTATTCTTACTGCTGTGTACCTAAACATGTTGCAGAATGACTATAAATGTATGCTGTCTTATGAATACCACGTGTACTTGTCATAGGGTTTACATTTATTTGTGAAAAAAGAATCAGACATCACAAGAAAAATTTGAGGTTTTTATTTTTGGTACTGTTCAAGAAAAATTTGAAGTGAGACTGCCCAAAGAAGGGGAAAGCGTACCAAGAATAATGAGATGTGTTACTGTTCCCAGCAGTAGGGCCGAATGTCCTTAGAAGTGTGTATGTGTTTCTATACGTTTATGTATGTTTTTATATTTCAAAATGTTGTTTCTATGTACCAATGGGTACAAGACTTTGTATCTGTTACTAACAGCGTTGGAGTTTCTGTTTTGATGAAGAGATGCCTGGGATAGCTATAGAATTTGGTGGTGGAGTTTCTGCTTAAAAAAACTACAGGTCTAGTTGAACGATAACATCCTCTTTAGAAAGATACTCAGTCCTGATTTATAGACTTAGATGAATATCGCAAATGTATAAGCATTAGCAGCTCTGGTTGTACAGCTTGTACCTTTGTGGTTTAAAGCAGCTCTTTTGTATCCTTTCTCTCATGACTGAACAGGGTTGAATGAACGGCATGTGTTTGAAAGATGGTCAGAGGAAAATTGCTTTTATATAATAGCTGTGCCTGGGATGACTCAATTAACAGGAAATCATATGCAGGTTTTAGAACTCATGAAGATGTAAAGCATACAGAATGCATGTTGTATTTTTGAACTTGATAATAATGTGAGATTTACAAGTGTCAGCATGCTTATTTCCATAGAACTTGTTTTACAGATAGTTATGTTTTCTCATGTGAGAAAAAGGTCCTATTGGCTTCTAGTAGCTAATGAGATCATAGGTAGCTTCAAAGACTTGCGTGTATAAATCACATTACAGAATCATGGTCAGGATTGGGAAGATGATAGTACTGTTGTACAGACTGGCAACTGGACTATTTTATATACTTAGTATTACCTACAGTATTGAGTGTAGCAAGTGCTTGGAAAAAAAGTGCTTCTTTCGTAGCATCATAAGATAAGTCAGATGTTGAATTTCATGCTTGGCTTCAGAATTTACATGTGATGACTAAAGATGAGTATCTGCCTTAAATAAAGGAGTAGGCCATTAATCTTTGGAGAGCTGTTCATGCAATCTTTGCACAGACAAAGGCATTGAAGATAACGTAATTTCAGTAGCACAGCCTGCTATCTCTTGCTGTGTCAGTATGTTGTTAATCAGAGGAGTGTGAGTATATTAATAAACATGCATGCTTCCAAGCTGAATTATCACCAATCTGTTTAAAATAGTTGCCTTTCTCAGATCTTTACTGTTAATGAAATTGCCTCCAAAGATTTTGTGTATCTGAAAAGATGCAGTAAGAGTGCCGGAAGCTAAATTAATATGCCACGGGAGGCTTTCCTAATGAAATTAATATGGCATTTATAACCTTTTAAGGAAGACTTTTCACCAATTACAGCATGAAATGAAGTCCCAAGAGATTAAGATGCTCTTTTTTGCCCAAGCTTTTATACTTCTGCCTGCTTCTTTTCATGATACTTGAAATGGAAATTGTGAAATAATGTTCTTTGATACTCTTCTATGGATTCAGAACCTTTTCTGTTATTAATTATGAACTTCAGTTTTAGAGTAGTCTTTTAATTTTAGCTGCATTTTTCCACAAGGTAGCAACTAGCAATAAGAAATGTACTTCAGAAGAATGTTTCCTGTTTTCTAGTAATGTTTCTGTGATTGAAATCCAGTTATTTGAGGCTTGCAATTATAAAGTAACTTTAATTGTATAAATGCTTTCTAATTTGGGGAGGCTGTATTTATTTTTCCTTATGTTTTTATGTTGTAAATGATGAATAAAGTGTGCTTAACCATTGTTAATTGGTGGTGGTCTTCAGAAAATAGATTAAAGCCTACAAAGGAGAACAAACAGGAAACTGTTACAGCTGACACAGATGAAACAGCAAAAACCAGCCTTTAATGGGGATACATACTGGAGTTCATTTAAAAACCAACGAGATTTGAGCACTTACCATGCTTGATTCATTTTGCATACTCACTTAGCTGCTTTGCTGCCAGCACTGTGTTTGCTAGGTCTTGACTTCGTATCCTAATAGAGACATCGCTGCTGGTTTGGGAAGGCTGGGTAGGAAGTCACGTTGCTTTGTGCTCTGCAGCTCATTGTAGTTACCAGTCTTGGATATCTGTCTGAGGTTCCTGGGCTTCTCCTGGTGTTAGTAATTTCTGTGCTTCTTTGATACCTAGGATTTTGCCTCACTTCCAGAGCCTCTGCTCCTGCTAGGTTCTTCACCTTCTTCTATCTTGGCCATTTTGTTTTTTTTTTTGCTTCCTTGCTGGGAGCCCTTTTTTTTGTTATCCAAATCCGTATTTTCACGCATTTATCTAGGTAGTGTCTGGAAATACAGTGCACAACTAGCCTTTTAATTGCATGTTCTGTCTCTGTGTTTATTGGAGGATTTGTGAGCTGTTAATTCTGTTTGTTCCAGGTGTTTTCAAAATTTACAGCCAGGCTCTACTGATTGCAGCAAGCACCAAGGTTTTACATGAGTTCAAAAGTTCAGTATCAGACATTCAGCCACAGATGCAAACATACGCCCAATTATCTGCTGCCTGTTAGCATTTGCAATTTAAGCTATTCATTTGTCTACAACAGCTAATGTACTTATGCTAAAAGCTGTGTTTGGTGCCATTAGGGAAACCTTCATTCACCTTGTACTCTCTGGTCTTGAGTAACACAGCCTTTCTTACAAATACTGAATTAAAAAGATATCCTCACAGGGGAAGAGTGTGAATATGTGTTGGTACCAAAACAGCAGGGCATGGCTGCCAGCTTACATCTCATGATAATTTCAGAGTTTGTACTATTTGGCTATCTTACATAATGTGTGAACTTTCGCGTGCTGCAATACTTCACCCAACAAATGTCAGGTAACTGTACAGTTCTTTACTCAGTAAGGGAGTCTTTTGTAAGATTATTTGTGTGGAAATACACATGAAACTTAAAAAAGACTAATACTAGCGATGAAATGTCTTCTCCATTATGAATCTTCATATATTTTTTAGCATTTAATCTAACTTTTTATTGATAACCATTTCTGTGATGCTTCCTAGATAATTTAATATAAGGGCATACCTTTGCTATGCTGGGTAAGGGTCGGCAGCTGGCTGCTAGCTTGCATCTGGAGGTAATTGATTTTAGAAAACAGAAAGCATTACTCTAATGAGAGGTTAAAGGTCTAAAAGCATCACTCTTCTATCTCTCTGTTAGCATTCAAAGAATATTTTCTGTGATTAAAATGCTAATATATTTGAAGTAAGTATTAATAGACTTTGTTAGCTTAAGTTGCAGAAGCAACACAGTGCTCTTTTAGTTACTTCTGCAGTTCAGACTGTGCAGAGAAGAAAACACTTCGGAATATGAAGAGCAACTTCAGAGATGAGGAAAATGCTGGTGTTTTCTCATGCCGTAGGCCCTGCAAGGAGCAGGCTCTGATATTCCCAGGAGGCAACGGTATGGAGTGTGGCTGTTTCTTTGGTTGTTTTAGCATCCTTTCTGCTTCTGACAACCAACTTTTGCTGAGAACTTTTTAACTAACTGTTTAAGAACTGTGCTGCTGACTGAAACTAAAGCAGTAGTAACAAAATTTGTGCTTACCACAGCACTGATCAAAACCACCTCCAGCGTGTGATTGAAAAGGAAATTCAGAAAGTACCTCTTAGGCAGTATGCTCTATTTCTGCGGCGGAACCAAAGGAGATGTCCTAATATTTTGTTATTTTTAATTTAATCAATTAGAGAAAAGGGGACAGGAACCCTTAGAGAAGTAAAATATCACTCTTTATGTGCAGATTAAACACTTATTCTAGACAATAAGGTTTCTCTATATTTGCAGCAGAGAGGGGCGTTGGCTACTAAGTGGTTGATATGCCATTTGGATGGGGAAAGAATTTAATTCATATATACATGTACATGTACAAGTGCCGATCTGGTGTGTGTAATACGGAGCAGAATAGCTTACTGTACCTGGTGGGCAGCACGTGGTTCTCGCGGGGGCCTTGGTTGCAGTAGCAACTCACTGATTGTGGGCTGAGTGTGTTCTAGGGTGGTGGGTTTTCTGTTATTATTTAGTGCATTACATGAAATAATGAAGCGCGAGCCTCATTATTTTGCACTTTGAACAAAAGCTTTCCATCATCCTGGAAAGGCAAAAAGACTGACTTCATACCTTGTAAAGTTACTTGCTGTTTTGGTAAGGTGTTGGGGAAGGGCTTTGTGTAATGCCAGCATGGGACAGTCAGGTTGCTTTTATAGGAGAGTGCTCTCGCTCTGAGGAAAAGAAATTTCTTAAGAAGCAAGAAGACCTGAAGTTACATAACTTTTGGTCCTACAATAGTGAATTTGGCATTCTTTTAAAAAGGAAAATATGCAGTTTAATACAGTGTTGACTAGTAGAAAGGACTGGCAATAGACATGTCCCAAAAAATGAGGATTTTGGTCCTGGGATGGAAAAAAACAATGAAGTCACAGCTGTGAGAAGTGTTTGAACTGACACAAATAGTCTTTGTTTCTACAAGACAAAGAATGTCATGTACAAAACTGTGATGTTTCTTGTAGCGAATGTAGCAGGGAATGGAAATTTGGGGTTCCTGATGAGTTGCAGTGTGGATATTGGCTTATCTAAGATTCCTATTATTGAAGGATTTCCTGCCTCATGAAGAATATCTGTTAAATGATTATAATAATCACCTTCTTAGCTGATACATCAGGTGCTGAAGTGCAAATATGTAATGCTAGCAGCACATCTGTCCTTGGCTTGAGCTAGTCAGGTGCTGTAGCCAGGAAATGCGATAGCTCCTCATCTTCTGTAGGCAAGTGGAGAGAGTGTGTGAGTTGTGTTCTTATGTGCGTAGTAGAAATGGGATAGAAATGAAGTCCCCAATAGTTTTCTGACCTAATCAGGAGTGTTATCTTTGTAATCAGCCTGTGAGGCTGTTTCTTTCCTGTGGGGAAAGGTAAATTAAAGCTCTCTATTTTGTGGTTCTATGAAAGACTTCTCATAAGACTGGGAAGAGAGGATGGTAAAAATTATTAAAAAAAAAAAAAAAAAGTGGTGCATTATAATTGAGTAGTTTTGAACCACTTGGAATTGGATATTCTGTAAATATCCACATCCTATTAACCTGTCTTTTCATCTTCCGGCTGTGACAGTTCTTCATTCTTAACCGTGGCTTACTGAGTATCTGGGGGATTAATACTCACATTCTGGTTTCTACCTTATTCTTTCCTTGAATGGATAGGGGATAGTTGTCAAACTTACATAAACTGGAGAGGGATGGCTGCTTGCCTGGTTATTTTTAAAAGAAGGTTTTTGATACTGAGAATTCTGTGAATAAGAGGACCTCTCTCTCTGAGGCACAGTTTTCACCTTTGGGGAAAAATGATGAAGTCCAGAAAAGCGGCTGAATGTGCCCTTAAAGTTAGGAAACAAGTTATGTATATAAACTATTACTGATCTGTTTTGTTTTTTTTCTTTTTTTCATAAAACTGAGTAACCCTACTGTGTCTTAAATTAACTGGAAGATACAGGAGATTGACCCCTTAGACAGTCAGGCCATTTTAATTTTAGACACCTAAATTTAGACTTTGGACCCTGTTTAGAGCAATCTGTTTGAAAGATTTGGACTGGAACCCAAGAGCTTCACCCTGTCCCCGCTTACATTATTGTCATATCTGTGAGTCTTCCACCCTTTGGAATCGATAGCACTTTTCTTTGTGTTGAGGACTTCTCTAAGTGCTTTATTTGTGTTTCACTCATTCTGGCTTCAGAAAGTGCTTATGTTTCAGTTATTAAAACTAAAACCTGAATTGGATATGGACATCAGAGAATTAACTCTCTAAAAATCAGGAATTTACAACTGGCTGCTGAAAATGAAACTAATTGTGGATCTGTTCACTTAACCATGCGATTTTTTTCAGTCATAAAATGGATTAATAATAAAATAGGGAAATGGGAACGGGAAAACATTACTCTGACATTTTGAGTATAAGTGAAAATCCCCTAGAATTCTTCCTTTTAGTTCGGAGACATTAAAGCAAGTTATTTGTTTTAATTTTTTTATTTTGAAACAGTTACTCTCCCAAATTAAATGTTCTTTCAAATCAGAAGATCTTCAATACTTTGTGTGTCAAAGTGAGTCATTCAAATAGTGTTGGAACTTGTTTATGACTAACGTGACTGTCATGACTAACAGATTTATTGCGTGATGACCATAACCTGGTATTAGAAGCAAACTGGTGAATGTACTGCAACTCATCTGGGGGAAGGCTATATAAAGTCCGTGAGGTTCACAAATCAACTAAGCTGTACAATTGAACTCATAAATATGTTTAGATGGGGTAGTTTCCTAGGTGGGTATCAAGTTGGATGTTACCGAAGGGAATGTGGGGCAGAAGCCTGAGGAGTGTCTGATAGAAGTAAGATGTAAAGATTTTTCCAAAATAACATGGTTGAAGAAAACTAGAAGTATGATATTACATCCATTATTGCTGATGTTCCAAAGCTCTGAAATTACGCAAGGAAATGTTACTCATTGACTTTGGTTTGGAGTTTATGTTCCCATTGTGGCCTGGATTGTAAAGTAAGAAGTGCGGTACGTAGTAAACTTCTAAATTTCATGATCAATAAAACATCTTTGAATAAAAGAATTACTACATCTGTCCAGGGGGAGGAGACTTACAGACAGACAGACGTGTTTTAGAAGGGAAAAATGTCTTTGATACACTGAATTTTACCTGATATCGCAGCACGGTTGCATATTCAACCAGTTACTGCAATTCAGCGTGGAGATCACATCCTGTGCTGCAGGTTATTAAAATCTGAGTGCAGTTTTATATGAAGTCGTCAGTCTTTAACGATAGAGACAAATGTCTTTCTCTACAGTCTGCCAAGCAGATTTCTGGGTTGAGTTATACCACAGCTGCATAGTGAAGTTCCAGAATACACTAGGATGCTAATCTATGATACTGTTCCTCATAAACTGCAAAAGTAATGTCTGAAGTGGCACTGTGTTCCTTCAATCACCATCCTTTATTCTCAGTAGCTCAGTAAAATTAAGCTTTGGGCCAGACGGTAATGACTAGAAACAATTTATATAAGCTTTACTGAAAGCAGCTATCATGAAACATTCCCTTATTTTTATGTTTAATTTGTAAAGAGAGTGGTGTTATTTTCCAGTACTGTGAAGAAAGTAACATACATTTCATGAACCATTTCTATTTCATATTTCAGTGTTATCCAAGAGTAAATGTCAGCAAAATCTGTCATCCTCCACCTCCCTGAAGCTACAAAAAAAGCTCAGCAAGTCCCAGTTCTCTCAGATTGTTGTTACTAATACAGTCTTTTTTTTATTGCATACATGAAAGACTGACCATATAACAACTCTGCATGGTGATTAAGGCATGAGAGAGATGAGAGCATGTGATGTATCATGAGCATTTTCTTGGCCCCCAAAACGATGCAGCAGTCTTGTATGGGGAAAATGAAAGCGTAAGTAGGAATATCACTGCAGGGCTGTAGTATGTTCTGTTGAACACAATCAGCATGCATTTCCCAAATCCTTTGAGAAGTATGGTAGTAAAAAATAAGTTTGCAATTCAAGAAAAATGAAAACTTTTTTTGTCTGATCGCTGGTATAATTGTCTTTTCTTCCAGTATATGAGAAGCAGTAGCATTGTTAGAAGTTCTGACTTGTTCTCTCACCGTTTTTAGGTTACCGTAATTCAGATGTATATTTTCTTTTTGTTTGGCAAAAATATTTCACTTTTCTGTTTTTTTCAGGAAGTCCAGAGGAGGCTGAATTACATGGATTTAGCTGTTTATTTAAGGAATGTGCACTTGTTTGATCAGAAGTGCTGTGAGTGGCTACAACTGTGAGACGGCAGAGGGAATATCTGGTTTGGATAACTGGATAAATAGATTATGTAGGTAGTTGATTAAGAAAAGATAAATGAAAGATGATCATGAGCAGTTCATATTAATTTCCCATTTTGGGTGACTATATTAAAAGAAAAACTGATTCAAGCCTAGTATTTTCTTTTTCAGTAGGCCAGATTGTATAATCCAAAGGCATCAGTTTGATTTTGAATTGCGGATGTGTTTCTCTTTCAGAAGAGCTGCTGAGTTTGAGTTGTCTTTCTGGAAAAACGGTCAACTTTGATACGGGAGATTCCACGTAATGGAGAATGAAATCTGATAGTTAAGGCTTGGGTTTTAAAAGGGTACAGTGAGAACAGAATTCAAGAGATGTCTAAGTGGAAATCTCTAAATTACAACAGCTGCAAAGCAGTGAACTCAACTAGGATATTTTGTATTGTAGCCTTCTGAAAGAGTGCCATACAAAAATAATGGTAAAGTATATTTGTAATAATGGGAGATGGATATTTCAAATCTGGAAGTATAAATATATGATAGAAAATGAGATGACATTCAGTCTCATAGGCCTTAAAAATAAGTTCTTGCTTGATGTGTTTTCCAGTTCATCTTTCAGTGAATTTTATTACTTAAACAAGAACCATATTGTAATGTGATAGTTAAGGCTGGGAGTTTGAGACTGAAAGTCCAGAAAATGTTGTGCGGTATCTATACAACATGTAACTGGGTAGTCAAATAAAAAGACAGTGTACAAATCTGATAATGATAAAGGATTTACTGTCACAGATGAGCAGTCTTTTTAGCAGAAATTCTTTTTTTCTTGGTACGTATATATGTTTTGCCTAGTGTTTGGGGGTAGTTTTGCTGTGGGTGTCTGAGAATGTTTTTGCTTGATGAGCTAAGCTGTTTTTTTTCAGATATTGAAGCAAATAACTATTGATGCAGTACTCTAGAAATTGCTATTCCTGAAGAGAGAGCAGGGAGAGAGATTCTGCTCCCACAGAGTGTTCCTGCTGCCTGATTAATAAAGTTTGCTTTTGCTTAGGAGCTGTTGAAAAAACACGTAGAGCTTTTCACTGCTGGATCTGCACCTGCAATTGTCACTATCCAAAAGCTGAGCTACAGCTGTAATCAGTGGAAGATATGCTTCATACAAAAGTAAAAATATCGGGCTTTGGAGTCTTACAAATGCAATCCTTCAGTATGGAAAAGAACTTAGTGACTTACTGCTTACTGATGTATTTCTATTATGGCAGTAGCTCTTAATTTATTTTATTCTCTTGATTTAGTAGTGGCCGTGTTTCAAGAAGCTTTTCTGTTTGTTTCTCTTTCCACTAATTGGATGGGGGGGTTTGTAGAAATAATACATATATATATATAAATAATAATGTATGTGTCATGTAATTTGACTTTCCCTCTTCCTTCTTGTTTTCTGTATCACAGGAAGATTATCTGTCTTATCTGTAATTTGATGGATTGAGCAAAGGCCAAGAGGCTCTTAGGTCTGTTTGTTGACAACTTAGCATGCTGGCTTATCTTCCAGTAGTATTTTACACTTCTGACTGGTCAGATATTCTATGATTCTATGGTATATTCCTCACTGATTCTATGTATGTGTATACTTATATACACTTGGTGAATATACTTGTTCACTAAGCAAGCAACTTTTTATTTTTGTTTCTCTAGCTATTTTAGTGTTAATTTTAGAAGGAATTTCTTAGATGTTCCAAGCTTTAAGTTCTGTTTTGACAGTGGATAATTATAAATGAAAATGCAGAGAAACCCAGCCCTTTGAACATGACGAAGAGCATGGTTATAGCATGGTGCATTGTTTTCTGGAGCATCATGGTCAAACAGCTTTTGATATGTCTGCTTCCTGAGTTCGTAAAAGGCCTCAGTTTAGGATGAAATAACTAGTCATGTGTATTTCTAAGGTTTTGAACAACAGATCAGTTTAGATGCCTGAATAGCTGGAAGTCTCCTTGTAAATTCCCTCTCCACCACCCTAGATGTGTACGTACACAGCCTTGTTGCTGTAAGGGACACGTGTTCTTCACTAGGGACCTTATTATTTATTCAGGAGTTACCAGAGCTATGAAGGCCATTTTTTTTCCTTGTAGTCATTGATATATTCATATATGTGGAGTATTTCTCATTTAAAGGAAAAGAGTTCTAACAATCCATTCTCTGTGCAATGATTATTTAACTTAATTTGTAATCTTAGAACACAGGTTTTCCTCCAGGCTATTTAATAGTATATAGAGCAGTCAGCTTGGCTGTGATAGGGGCACTCTACCAGATGTATCAACAGCACCAGCTTTTTCAGTGAGTGAAATTCTGGTGTACTTGTCATTTGCAAATGTTTGAAAGGCAGGCAGTTTTCAGAGGTGTGCCATCTTATGCCCTCTGGATGACAAAGCCTTTATTTCATGACCAGATTTAGGTTTACAGCAGTGGTGCAGTCATAGAAAGACTTTTGCCTCTGATGTTGAAGTATCTGTTATAATGAGCTCTCAAGTTCTTTGCGGAAGTAGCCAGGAGATGCTAGGTTCTGTATAGGGAATCATTGACTCTCTTCTCCTTTGCAGAAATTAGTGGGCATACTAGGTTAATTTTGTGGGATGTCAGGATGCAAATCTGCTATAGTAGGACTCTAGAAACAACTAGAACAGAATGGGGATTGATTGCTGTCATTTTGACTTCAAGGTCAGAAAACCACACTATTATCCATTTCACTTTTAGCTGCTTGCCGCATCAGTGAACATATTCATCCTTCTAGGCTTTAAAATTCAGTAACTGCAATCGCCCATATCGGGTTATGTGTTACATATATCCTCCTAAATAAGGGTCTTTCCAGGGTCTTGGTAGAATCCATTCTGAGTTCTAAACATCAAGATATGTGTTTTCATGTAGTTTTGTTGTTGTTATAGCAATAGCAGAATGAAAACTAGTCTATCTAGTTTCAGAGCACACTAGATGATAAAAATTCATCTTACATTTCCCCATTGGTCTACTGGTCTACTTTTCTTTGAAAAACTGCTGCCTGCCGTTTTAAGATATGGTGTTAATTCATTGGAGATTAAAAAATAAAGACACTTCTCCAATGTCTGTGTGGCTAAAATCAATGCAGAATAAACGGAACTCACTGATTAGTTTTTCTATAGTTCTACTGGAATTTCTTGTGTAAATGATTCCAGTATTGTGGAAAGTAAGTTATTATGAATTCATGTTACTTCCTCCTAGAAGAACCGTTATGTTCTGTTTACCTCCACACTTAAGTTATGTAGGCGTAGTAACTTCAGCCCCATTTACAGAGCAACTTCATGGTGTGCTGTTGTGTGGATGAGAGCACGGAATAAAACTTACAGAGGATTTATCATGAAAAAATTACTAACTTTTATTGGCTTAATAGTATTGCAGAGCCAACTTAAAGAGCTAAGGTTATGTTGGTAAAAAAAAAAATAAAAAAAATACCATGTAATAGCTCTAACTCCCATACACGATCATGCTGAAGCATGCCTTGAGCACTAACTTACAATGTTTGCTCCTGAAATGAATGCCATCCCTTGGCAAAGACTGTTCTGAGCTGCTTCTACTCTGTGTAGAATTCTTCTGGTGTCATCATCCATTTTTAGCGGTGTGGCTCTACATTATCTTTTGGTAGTATTTTAAATGAGCATCTGCTTAAAAAAGAAAAAAGCTTGATGTAATGAGAACTCATTCTCTTACTGGCATGGGCTTTTTACTTGTCAGTGGGTTTTTCTTAAAAGCAACCTGCATTTTTGTGTGTTACATGCTTCTAAGTACTAGAATTTCTTTTTAAGAGGATCTCTGGAGGATGTGAAAAACTAATTCTGGCTGACTTAATTGATTCATGAGATATGTTGTATTTAGCATTTGCCATATTTATTCTTTGGTTTCTTTAAGTTAGTTTAAAGCAAGGTTGTTTAAAACTTTTCAGCAATTGTGAATGCATTGGGAAGTATTTGTGCTTTATATCCAAACTTGATACTTTTACATGGCATATGTGGTGTTGATGTTGGTTATAATTTTGCTTTTTTTCTGGTTTGTGAAATTTGTCTGTCATTTGCAAAAACAGCTGCTATAGCTCAGCATCACGTCATGCACTTTGCATGTTCACAACTCCTTAAAACCAGTGAGTTTTCATTTCCTCTCTGTATCCCCTACCTGAATGCTTCTTCAGAACCTCATTTCTTCTCTTTCCCAGTTTACTCTTCCCCGTTTTTTTTTCTGTTTTGAACACAAGTTGGCACTTAACTCCATTGGTTTTGTTTAGCAACTTCCATCATCTACTAAAAGTGTTATTATGGGCTTGTTTTTATGTATCCTTCCATTTAATTAAAACCTGGTTCTTTACCACTAATAAGATCCAAGAACGCTTTCTATAACTGGTATTATTTAATACTCTTATTGTGTATCTTAACTAGCTGTAAAAATAATAGTCTTGCTGTTAACTCAGTGACATTTTGAAGTAGAAGTCAGTTATGTGCTAAAGTAGGCAGCAGTTAGAACTGTGCTATCAGGGTTAGCAATGTGCACACATCTAGGAAGGTTTTTGTGAGGCTCCAGATCCTCTAAGAGCCATACAGGTGTGATGAACAATATTATGCAGTTTGGACGCTTCTGTATTTATAACTGAAATGTTTGCCCATCTGCCCCAGCCTACTTTCTATGAATGGAAACGACATTGTGACTTCCCATCAGATGGATCAATTACTTCCTGACGAACAAAATGTCATAATGTAAAAACCTGTTATCATGCCTGACAATCCACAGATTAAAATAGACAAGATGTACCTGTAGCTCCATTTCACTTTGTCTTCAGCTGCTAATGTGAAAATTACCATTGAACATGTCCGAAGGAAGAAGAAATGACAGCGATTGTCAGGCATGACCACCAGGTTCCTTGTTCTGAGTGCCCAGATGTTTTGTATTGCCATGTGTAATCCTGGCTGCTTGCAGTGGCCAGGTATGACTAGCAGGCTGTAATAGTGTATTTTTAAAATTTAACTATTAATATTTCATTATTTATTTTCGAGAGCAGGGTTTCAGTGATGTAATAGCAGTGATCTGTGTAAACGTGAGATAAGAGGAGAAATAAGGTTCTGTAAACTGCTTTTACAGGACAAGCTTTCCAAAGCTCAAAACAATCTGTTTACTTTATGGAAAAGAAGGATAAGAGATTTAATTAAATCTCTAATTGCCAGAATGTTAAGTCTAGCATATGATTGTATAGCGAGGGCTGTGACTTGGAAGTTGGAGCTAGATAAAGCAAACTGGAAGCAAGTTCTCCTGGACTTCGAGTAAAAGGTCCACTAAGCCATCTGGAATCGGATGGGTTTTCCATCATTGCTGATTATCTTTCTGAAATAAATGATTCAGTTCAAGTGAAAGTTATGGGCTTGATGCCGATGTGAACTTGTTTAGCTTGTCTTATGCAGGAGCTAGGTAATCAGTGCATCTGCTGTCCTGAACTATTTCTGTGAGGGACTTAAATATTATTCAAAATCAATAGAAGGAAAAGTATTTTTTTATAGTATAGTTAGCACAAATTTAACTGGTTGGAACTCTGACTTTCTAGAAATGCCTTATTTATTTTTTCCCCTTTATATCTTTCTAAAGAATTATCTTCTATTAATAATTTAGGCAAGAATACAGAGAAAGAAGTGGGGGGTAACCTGGGAAAATAGCGTCAGAGGAAGTTTTATGGTATGAATTTGAACATTTTACGAATCATACGTTACTGTTCTTCAAAGGAGTCCATCTGAGTAGAAACCTGCGAGCACTGTAGGACTATAACAGTATGAATGGCTTTTATTTTGCGCATCTCTGGTTATTTTTGACCCTCTTTCCTTTTTTCTTCATTTTGCCTAGTATATTATAAATATGTGACCACGCGTTTGTTTCCTTCTTCCTTTTGCAAGTTGGCCAATTATGGCTGTAATTGAAGGAGATCAAAGAAGGAAAGGATATGGGTGTATGTATATATATATAATATATAAAAATATATATTTGCCTTATATATGCATACTTGTACATATGCTTGCTTTTCATAAGAACTTGTGGTTCTATGGTAATTTGAGTAGCTGTTACTAAATCTTGACATAAATTTGATTACAGTGGAAAAATATTCAAGTTCCCTGTCATGCAGCTGATCTATGGCTGTTACGTATTTTGCACCTTGCTACCTACCATCTGTCTGCTGGCGTAGTGCATAGATACAATAACAGGGGATAATTCCAGTGCTCTAGGAAACAGCGTACAGAAGATGATGGCTATTCTGATTCATAGAATGCCTTTGCATGCTGCTGGTGTCATTGCTTCAGACTTCTCTTTTGACCCTTGCCTGGTTTATACTGTTTCTTTAAATGTGTTGGAATAGCTAAACATTATTTTATAGAGATTTTAAGTAATCTAAAGATTCTAAAACGTCTAGAAAGAGAATTAAAAAATGTAGAGATATGTTTGATGTATATGTAAAATTATCTGGTTTTAAAAAGAGTTTAGGGTTCAGTTGAGATTGTCACTGAAAACACTACTCCGGCAGGACTCTTCCACAGGAAATTTGATGTTTATAATCCGTCAGCTCAGCTTAGCAGTATCAGACTGAAGAATTTCACTATCCTGGTAGATGAAACTCCGTTCTCTTCTGTTATGTCTTCATGTGTTATCCAAAGCCAATAGGAAGAAGGAAACGCAGGCCTAAGGGGAAATTCCATTCTCATTTTTTGTTTCTATTCTTTACTTAATTGTTCAACATTACCTGTTTTTCTTACTATATACATTTTCTTGTATATACATTTGTGTAACAGTAGCTTCATCTTTAACTGTGCAGTGTTTTTCTTGGATGTGAGTGTTTACAGCCCTCAGGTGGGTCCAGAATGTTTGTGCAAGGTCAAGAGGAGCATTGCTCATGTAGATTCTGAGTCTGCAAGCTGTTCCACTTGGCTCCAACTGTCTGTGCATTTGGAATAGTCCGTGGGGGACAAGATGACAAATGGACTAAGTTCTGGCCTTTTCAGAGTATGAATATCTATCTTATTAAGTATTTGCTATCGGTATTAATCTAGGAGCAAATGTATTGAATCAGCTGCCAGGCAGTTCTCTAATGTTTCATACTTGGAAATCATTTAAAAACTGTTATTTATTAGGAAAGCAAACTGAGATGCTAAATTAACATAGAGTTGTGTATGCATAGACGGACTGTTTAAAAAAAAAAAAAAAACGAAAAACCCACAAACAAAAAAAAAACGCTTCATTTATTTTCTCTGGTGGAAACTTGTAAGAGCTCATTTAAACTGTCGGGATTGAAGCTTACATTTAGCTTATTTTTAAATAATAGCAGCTGAGCCTACTGAACCACATTTATCCATTATGAAGTCTTGGTGACCTCAGTAGGCTGTGTCAAGGATGAATGTGACCAACTGTACTTTGATTTTTTTAAAGTACTCTTAATACCAAACACTAACTGAACAGTTTATCTTGAGTAGTATATTCTGATCCCAAATAAATTGCTGAAAGATAAAAATTGCTTTTTAAATTATTAAATGCTTTGTATTCTGGTCTTCCAAAAACTTTATTACTTTTGTGCAGTGAAAATTCGAAGCCAGATACTCTTTAACTCCCACGTATGTTGAAGTTCTGTTAGCCGTATTCTACTGGCTAGCAACATATTAGTCTGTTCTTTACACTGATCTGGTTGCGCTCTGAACCCAATTTGTATATAAGCCTAGGGTTATAAATCATTCCAGCTATGTGACATCAAGAGAACAGTCACTGGAGATTTTTCTGATCTTTTCAGTTTTTTTTTTGCAACTTCATCCTGTTTGTGGTTCGTGTTGGTGTGCATTTAAGAATTTTAAACATTTAAGAAATTTCTCATGAAATATGATGGTTTTATTTACAAGAACATTTCTTAGCCATGTGAAGACACTTCTGGAATGGGGGAGGGCGGGGGGAAGCCTGAGATAATCTGAACAAGGAGCTCAGTATTTCTTAGTAAGTATTGGTTAGTATCTTCAGCAATAGAAAAAAATTGTCAAGTGTGAGAATTCCCGGAGGATCAGGTGTGTATTGAGTGCCTTCCTTTGTTTATTTTTGCAAATGAAGCTATGCAGGAAAAGTCATTTTGTTTTCTGCTCATTGGTAACATGCACACAAAGCCTTTAAAGTTTCAAGTAAATAACCCCAATAAAAGCGATGTTATAATTTATCATTTTTGTCCTACATGTTACAAAGACTCTGAAGTTCCTGCAAAGAGACAGTATTTTCTACTCCTTATGTGCAACTAAGCAGAAGACTCTTCTACCTAAAAAGGACTTCCATGCTTTCTGTCTTGATTCAGTGATTAGTCTCTGTGATGGGTTCATGTGTCTGGGGGTTGTCTGTAAATTCCCAGCCCCCCCCTTCAGAAATCTTGCCTGGATGCTTTGTGAGGCCTTTGGATGACTGCCTGGGAATTCTTGTAGTAGCTCTAATCGGGCCGTAGGACATTCAGTTGGAGTCATAGTTCCTCCAGAGCTACAGATGCACAGAAATTCTAGATGTTTTGACAGCGTGTGTTCAGATCAGATGTACCATGTATGTGCCACAGCAGTGATTTGCACGTGGGTGGTAAATCCATTTGCATAAGATGGGGATCTTTATGTCCTGTCAGCCCTACGTGCTGAGTTTGCTTTTCTGTCAGGAAGATCCTAAATGGCAATGTAAGACTCACATTTCTTCCCATATTCAATTTCTACTGCAGTAGCTTCTAGAGAATCTAACTAAAAATATGGGGTGGGAAGGGGATTGCACTGCAGCAGGCAGCATGTGGGGAACATCAGTCATCTTCTTGGGGCCAGTTCCAATGGGACAGCAGACCTTAAGGATGTGAGCTGACAGCTGCATGGATGTGCAAGGCAGCGATGGAGCTGCAGCACCATAGGTTGCTGGTGGTCATCCACACATCCAGCCTCGGACCACAGTTTCCTTGCAGAGGGGCACTTCTGTCCTTGAAGCCTGTCAGCTTCTGTTTGATTTATGGCTTTTTAGGCTTTGAATTCATGTTTGGCTGAGGTTTAGTGTTGCTGTCCTCATTCACTTCCTTGAGATTTTATAGCAATCCTCATCCTTCGCTAACACTTCTTAAACAGTTTCATACCGGTTGGATGTCTGTGATTTTTAAAGTTTGAGGTGTGACAGAATTCTTTAAAAACAGTAGTGACTAGGAGGTGACAGTGCAAGAGGCAGCGGGCACAAACCAGAGGTTCCCTCTCACTGTTGCAGAGAGCTTTTGTGCTGTGTGGGTCATGGAGCACAGGTTGTGAAGTCTTCTCCTGGGAGATCTTCCAAAGCTGTCTGGGCACGCTGCTCGAGCAGGGATGGGGCTGGGTGGGTCCAGAGGGGACTCCAGTCTCAAGCAGTCTATGATGCACTGTTTCTGTTCAAAATGAATTTTTTTTTTACCCTTCACAAAGCACCCCAAATTTATTTCTGAACAACTCACAGTTCATCGCACTCTAGCTGCCTTGCTTTTGCTGTGCATTTCAGGCAAAAAAGGATGAACAAAACACAGTCTGTTTTTCAGTGCTCATCTTTAAAGCTAATACCTGCCATTCAACTTAGTTTCTGATAGATTTCTGCTCCTAGCAGAGTTGCATTGAAAAGATGATTTTGTATAAATCACACTTTAGTTGTCTTCTCCTTGTTTTGGAATCACTTTGCTCTGTACCTCTGCCAGCTTTCAGAGATCTTGTGTCGTTTTCTAATGCGGCCCTTGCACAGCAATTCCTAGCTCATTGCTTGGTCTGTCAGTGCACTGGGTGACTGCATTTTGACGTGCTGTAGCATGTTATTTGCAAGATTTCATAGGTTCAATCTTAGGCACTTACAAAGTGCTACTGAGTGTAACTGGTTCACCTGCTGGTAATTACGCAGGATTTGAGAGTGACCGGCAAAAGGAACAAGTCTGTATGGGCTCAAGTTCACGATCCCTGGCAGAGTGTTATCTTGTTCCATGTTGCCAGAGGGACATGTAGCAGATTCGTCTATTGATACCGATATCAAGTGTTGGAGAAGATGCGACTTTGTGTTTAAAAAAGAAAACCAAAAAACCTTTTCCCTTTTGTCATTTCCACTTGTCACAGTTTGCTGTCTTTTTGTCTTACAAAGAAACATATCTTAATAATTTCAGGGTCTTGCAGGTTAAATAAAGGGATGAAAGTCAGTGGTGCCGGAAGGCTTGTGAAATAAAATAATGTTAAAATAATTTTTTTTGAAGTTGTATTTTATCTTATGCTGCTTAGTGCATGTGACAAAACTAGAAAGAAATACATGCCTGCTGTTGTAATTACATTTCTTTGTCTCATTTAGAGAAGAATTGATGATCTCAGGGAAAAACAGCATGATAGATAGTACAGACTGGCCTAAGAAAAATTATTTCTTAATGGTTTCTGCAGCAATTATGATGCAAAAAAAAGTCAAGTTAATGAGAATCGCTACTTAAGAGAATTTATTGTCCTTTTTTTGTTTGTTTTTTAAGTTAATGCATCTGAATTTTTAGTGGTAATTAATAAAACAAGGGCCATTTGTTACAACCAGGTTTCTGACTTCCTACCCTAAAACACTGGAAGCTTTTTCCTCTTTCGTTTGGTTTAAAAAAAAAAAAAAAAAGCTGGAGCTGAATGAAACAAGCACAAATGAAATGTTACTTTTCTGTGCTGTCAGATGTCTGTCAGCTCTGCTAGTAAGAAGAATATTGAATAAATCCTTTGGGCTCTAAATTGCTTGGTTTACAGCAGGGTTAATAGCTGATGTGTATCAAATTCTCTATTTTGAATTGACAGCTTATCCCAAATAGGAAAAAAAAAATAACCCAGTAATGTTAGCAATGTTATTTAAAATTGTTTATTTATAGATAAATCTATTATCTATATAAATACATAGGAAATAAATTGGCGTTTAGATAAAATCTAGATACCTATTATATCTGGATTATATAGATGTGCATATACACTTCAACAGGTACTTAACATTTTCTTTCTGCCCATAAAAACACATCTATTCTTGATATTTATATTTTTCCTAATGTATTTGATTTCTAATTAGTGAAATGTATGCTTATTTATTTGCATGTAACTTTATAAGCTACTTAAAAATGCTAGCAGATGTAGGGGGTGGGTTTGTGCCCTTTCTTATTAATGGAAAGGAGAACTGGCAAATGTAACTCTTCAGTTTCAACTGAATATTCTTCTTATTGTTTGCATTTTAGTTACGTACATTTTCATTATCTGAAGATATTTGAGATGAACAAATGAAATTTTACGTAGGCAACTATCTAGCATGGTATCTCATTTTCTTCAGTCTGTGTCAGGGTGCTTTTATTGTGGATTAGCTACTTCACAATGTCTCAAACCTTACAAAAGATCTAATTTAGTGGGGAAAAAAAGGCAAAAAAATTATCTAGAAATAACAGAATCCACCATACTTATAGCTTCTCTTTATTAATTTCTCCTAATAGTTACAGAATAGAAGTGGGAGGAAAAAAGAGGTGGATGTGGGGAGACTGGCTAATAGTGTAGCTGGTTTGATGGTAGATTTTTCAGATGAGTTTTGCTACAACCAATGCACAGTTATGTTTGTGTGCTATACAGCAGGGCAGATTGAAGAAACTTTCTATTAGAACCTCTTAGAAAAAAATAGTGTATGCTGGCAGGTTTCAGTAATGGATTATATTTGTCAGTATGTATTTACAGTATTTGCAATATTTTTCATGTGTGAATGTATACTCTAATATTCTCTGTTGAAGCTTGTATCTTTATGATACTGCTGTGTAAGAGCACCAGTTGTGGAAAAAATGTTTTTCCTCTGACAGCAGAATATCAAAGTTGCTCACAAGTAGAATTGTGCTCTACTACACAAACAGACACTACAAAATATACTTTTTAGAGGCAGTACAGTATGTTTGTGCTTCTTAGTGTGAAAATTCAGGGCAGTATGTAGATGCATCTGGTGTACATCCTTTGGCTGTTAAGAAGATGAAACATGCAAGAACTCATTAGAGGGGGAATTTCAGAGCTGGATTATATGAACAGAAAGTGATGGTCAATGCCTGGAGTTCTTTATGTCCTAACTCCTGTTTTACAGGTGGAGAAACTGATAAAGAAGAGTGAAGAAACTTAACTTTATAGGATCCTGTTGAAATACATACGTGGGCCCATGCAGAGTAGAAAGCTAAGAGCAGCAAGCCTATAATTTAACTGCAGTATGTATCTCTGTGGGGGTGGAGTAGCAATGAAGCATCACCCCATGGCATAGGGGGACAATAGTTTTCCCAGGTTAGCTGTGTGTACAGATAAATATCTACTACAGCACGTCTAAAATTCAGCTATTCTTTGAACAGTGTGTAGATTCATGACCCACTCCTCAGTGTTGAGATGCGCTTTCTTCAGTTCCTGAGATTTCTCCTTCCTTCCCCTTTCTACCTTCTTAAATTTTGGTTTTGCCTGTAGTAGCTGGAACCATTGAGACAAGGAGGGGAGTGGGGGAAGAGAGATTTGAGACAAGTGTTGCTTTGTGTCCCGCTGCACTGCAGACTGACTCCTAAAGTGTCAGGATGTACAAGCAGGGGGAAAAGAACACGAGCGTGTGATCTGAAGTGAGGCGTTGTCATTGCTCTCCGCTGCCAAGCAGGCAGAAGTACTGAGCTCAGTTACATCAGTTCATAAAATAGTAGGCTTTGCTTTCCTCTTTGCACTACCAGCTTTGATGCAAAAGCTGATGTGATGCACTTAGGAACCAACCATCTTCCTTTAGTATTTTTTCTTCCCTTCAGAGAGAGTTCTTTGTTATTGAAGCCAATGGTGATTTTGCCACTCCTTTCAATGAGTTTTTTTAATAACTGTTGATGAGGTAACGTTCGGCTGGACTGGCAGAGAAACATTTCCATCTTTTGGTGCTGCTTGTAACAGCATAGTTGAAATCGGAGGCTTTGTGTTCATCCTCTTTTACATATGCACAGGAACTTGGTTAGAGAAGAATGGAAGTCTTGCGTTATTTTAACATGTTAAAATGTGCTCATGGATTTCTGTTGTTGTTGTTGAACTTCCTGCTTATTCTGTTGGTTTATATGAGAATTTGAATGGGTCTCATAGCGAATGCATAGTGAACCAAGATTCCCAGTTTGCAGCAGTTCTGGCTAGGCTGGGATGCCTGTACTGATACTGAAACAACTGCTGGTTACCTTTTGTGCCATGTTTCAGGAATGTGAGTTAAAATAGTAAGTGCACTTGTACAGAACTACTTATAAAATGAGAGCTTAAATCTGTTACAATGTACATTAATGATACATGAATGTATAAGTTATTTTGGGTTCTTCTGAGCACTTATTTGTGCTTCAGGAATTGTAGCTGCCATTTAACAAAAATAATCCATCAAGATAAGGCTGGTTATGCTGTACGTTACATCCAAATTTTGTGCCTCACCAGTTTAGCTTGGGAAATATTTAAGTGTGTTTTGGCAAGCATTGAGAAGGTCTATGCTAATACTTGCAATAGAAGTGAACCATGAGAGACGCTGTGAAGAAAATGCACATCTAGCACATGAGAAGTGGCTATAACTATTCTTCATTGTTGTAAGCAGTTTGTTCTAGTGCAGTGGCTGAGCTGGAGAAGGAGGGTCAGTCATGGGGAGGAGCCTGGCATTACAGAGAAGTGAGCACGAGTTTGGATGGTTCTGCCACTGAAAGGATGGAACTGAGTAAGCGTAGAAAATCTGTGTCATGCTCTCATTTGAACTGTTAGTTATATCTCCTTTAAAACTCTCTTAGTGGCTTTTGAAAAAATAGTTTTTAAACTTTCATTTCCTATGCCATTCAAGCACATGAGAACCTTGCATCAAAATCCTGCTGCAGTAATGATAAGGTTCTGTTGCTTATGGTAGAAAATACATCTGTGATGCAGTTCATTCTCAAATTAGGAAAAAACAGCTGCTCATGGAAGGCAGTGGGGGACAGAAATACTTATTTGACCAAAGCATATAGGAAAGTTATATTAAAAAGGAGGTGGGAGTGGAAGAAGCAGGCATTCACATTTCCAGGGAAGCTCTGTGTTTATGTAAAGCACAGCAGCTGCACTGCAAACCCCTCTGTGGATGACCTCAGTCCCGAACAAGACAGCCTGTTCTGAGTGCAGGTGTGATTACTGAATTATTTGTTCTGTTTCAGTGTCACTCAGTCGCAGGGAGGAATTCTGGGTAAAATTCGTATCCACTGAATAAATTGAATTGGTATATTTGGTATTCCAGAGTGCACTGTGTGCCTTCCTGCTATTGCAGAAATAGTTTATTTTATTCTATTGAATTACATTAGTTAAATGGGATGGTCAAGAGGAAGTGGCTCCCGCAACAACCACTGAATACATCAGGCAGGCAGATGGAAAGGCAGGACTGGACTTAGGACGGAGCAAGACATAGAGGACAGTTTTGACAGCTGACTTGTGATCTGTTTGAAGAGGCTTGTGTATGCTGTTTGAAATGTGAATTTTAGGTTTCTTCCCTGTGCTTCATGAGAAATAGAGCTGTGTAAAACGTTCACTTCTAATTCACGTGTATCGAGTCAGTCTTGTTTGAATTTCACGAATCTTGGTGCCTGTCAGAAATTGGCAAAGCTACTTTAGGTGGCGTTGGTCTTTGCCAAGTGTCAGTTGGTATGCATCTTAGGTATGCCTTTCATCTTTTACCAGTTTATGAAGTTTTATGGGTAACTCCTGTTGTTTGGTGCATGCTGCCAGGGAGAAGGGCTAGCGTATTGAATGTGGATGCTTTTATCACTCTAGTTTCTGAACGAACAACTCCAGTCAGACTTAACTGTGGGGAAGCTAGGTACTCTAATGCCTGATTTTTATTTTTATTTTTTTGGCATGTGTAGAGTGTAGGATCTTTTTGCGGTCTTGGGGGAATCAAGGCGGATCTAGGACCCACAAAAGTAGGTCGTTCTAGAAAGATGACTGGAGTTCTCATGAGAAATTCCTTGTTTGCTTTGGCAGTCATTAAGGAGAAACTTGTTTATTCACTGTAAGGTGTAGAACTTCAGAATCAAAGTTTCCCTAATGCTTTATCAGGAGCGTTATTATTATTTCTCCCTTTTCTCAACTAGAATACAATATTGGAATGTAGCCTTCCAGATGGATTGTAATTCTTTAAAGGTTACATGCTGTGGTGGCAACTATTATTCCTGCATTTGAGATTTCAGTCTTTTATGGATGCACTGTTCTGTCACTTCTTTGAAAAAGCATGGTAGTGGCATCACTGTTAGCTTCATGGGAGGCAGAGCACTAGTATAGAAATGCCTGTGGATGTTTTCTTAATTATGTTCATTCAGTTAGGACTGTGAAGTTTTTAACTGTTCTGCCTGGAAGGAAAATAATCTCTGTTTTCAGCAAATATGTATCAGGTAATGGTGGCAGTGGAGGAATGTCTCCAGTTTTAAGCTATTTGTCTGTACCACTCGTGATGGACTAAGCTACATCTGAATTTAGAGTTAAAGATTCAGAGGAAGGAAGTGCTTTTCATGTCTTAAGCTCTTCCTGAAAGCAGAAAACTGGTTGCATTTCACTTTTGCATGAAGTGCTGTTGCTTTTGATATGCAAATAGTGCACTGTACCATATAACCTCAGTTTTCTAGAAACCAAAAGAAAGGGCAGAGAAAAATGTATGTGGTGTAGGAATTCAAATGGTATCGCAGCAGGGTTCCTATTCTATTTCACAAATCAATTCTAGATGCCAATAAGGCAGAGAGATCAGATTGGGTTGGACTTTGAGGACAGGGATTGCCTTGTGTGATAAGGGACGTTTGAGCATTTCTGCATGTAATGAATATAAAAGGCAGCTGAGCTGACTGAATGTTTAAGCAGCTGTAGTGAGCAGTAATAGAACAGAGTGGGTTGTAGCTGAGCGACAGCTCATCGTATAATCATGTTTTCCTCTTAGAGCATCTCTGAAAAACAAGAAAGACGTATTTTTCTTTTTTGTCTTCATCTAGCAAGCAGATTTTGAGTAATTATTTTTCTTGAAAATGTACATTAATGTCTAAACTGTACATATAGACAAAAACACACATATATAGAGTTGAGTGGTGAGACTTACTGTCTATGGTTCAAAACCTGTTCTCCCTCCCTCACCTCATTAAATCACACAATGTTTCCCCTAGTCATTTCTCCTTAATCGTTTCTCTTGTACAGAGGTCAGATATGCTCTGCTGGCATTTCACGATGCAGAAATACTTGGTTAGCAAAGCAGAATTGTGCATGTCTCAGTGCCTTTGATGCTCTCCATTCTTTTTCCCACCCACCCTTACCTTGAGAAGCTGCGGGTGTGCAGCACAGATGGTGGTGAACCAGGGAGCTGTGCTGACTGTGGGCAATTGTAATTGCCCTGGCTCAGCCATATCATGTTGGTGAGGCAGACAGTGGGCCTCCTTTCTTCTGTCTCAGTCCTCAGAAACTGAGGAGAAACAAGACTTCTGCAGTTATCTGAAGCAACAGCAGGTTCCCAGTTATTCCAGGAAGTTCTCTTAAACCTCTGAATCTTTTACCTTGTATTACTGGGAGAGTGGCAACTGGAAAACTGCTTCACCAAATAAAGCAGGAGTTAAACAAAAATAGGTCTCGCAAAATGAAACTGAAATCAATAGGAGACTGCATTTTCTGCTGTGAGTCTGTAGGCAGCAGTGCCTATAGCGTGCTACAGCTTTTGTGCTGCGTTCTCTCATCCGGCAGAAACCAGAAATGTCCTCTCCCGCAAGTAGGTACTTGACAATACGATGTAGTGCTGCTTTGCATTGTATTGTAAAGCAATTAAGCAAGTGTGATCCTTTTAACGGTAAAGTCTTGTTTATTATTTATAAAGGTGGAGCTGTCCCTGTACAGTTGAAACGGCCAGAAGGAGCCTTGAAGGGGAATGTGATGTCAACAAACTGGATGCTTGGTGCAGAGTGCAAAAGAGTGATTTGAATTGTTTGCATTTTGAGTTGCTTTAGAAAAGGGTGGTTCGGTTTGTAATTAAAAATGCACTCTGTTTATTTGCTGAAGTTTGCACAACTCTCTGGCAACAGATTTCCCTAATGTCCACCGTTCCAGTGCCTGTGTGCTTGGAAATGACTTGGCTGAGGGCTTTCAGAGAAAGTTCACAGCATAGCTTTGTTCAGCTACTGTTGTGATCTTTTTGCAGATGTCTGAGACTTCCTGTGAGTAACTTTCTCACAGAAATTTACTGCAGATAATTTAAGGAAAAATAATTAAAAATGAAGATGATGTAATTCATTTAAAATGATTCCTCTTCTGCCATCAAGAAATGAGTGAAGGCTGTCTGGATGCTTTGCTGTGCAACCTGCTGTAGGGACCCTGCTTTAGCAGGAGAGTTGGGCTGGATGATCTCCAGAGGTCCCCTCCAATGCTGTGATTCTGTGACTATTTTAGACTAGTGAAAGGTATCATTTGGTATGCCCACAATGGAGTATAGTAGAAAAGAGTTATGATTAGGAACATTGATTGCCAAAGCACTACGTATTTTGATCTATCAGTCAAGGTCTAGCAAGGAAGCTTTGTCAGTATGTTTATATTTGTCTGTATACATATGAACACTGTATGTGTATACATGCACACACATACAGAAATAGCCTCACATGCATGCATATATGTGTAGAAACTTTTCGATTGAAACACATTTTGAAATGAATTGTGCTTTCAAACTACCAGAAACTTAGAAGCCGCAGGTAAAAGTCAGTTAATATTACCATTGTTCAAAGGTGAGAGGTAACAATTGATCTCCTTAGATTTGTTTGCTTATTAGTAGAGGTTATGTTATTGAAGTCCGTGGAAAATTTTCTGTGACTCAGTGACACTGGGATTTCTTCCCGTGTGTTCTAACGGATCTCGGAAGCACATTGTCATGCCAGCAACTGGGTGCTTGTTCGCTTTCTTGTGAGTAGTGTTACAAGGGCAGTAAAACTGATCATGCTAGTAGATTTGTCTTGGTTTAAACTCTTCTGAAGTTCAGGACCTGATAGATGAAAACTTGATTTTAAAAGTAACCTGGGGCAAATCGTGTTCATTCTCTTTGTATTCCTTATAAATGCATATTTTACTTCACAAATAATCTTCAATTGATTGTTTAATACAGTTTTGGTTTCAGTTTTCTCAGTATAATAGACTGATAATAATCATTTTTCAAAAAGTAAATTGGAAGTCATATAATTGACTTAGAGGGAAAAACTAATAAAATTAGAACTACGTCTTGGTGTTTTTGTATATGTGGATACGCAGCATGATCTTTATTCCCTGACACTGCTGTAATGAAAGTAAGGCTATGGAATAAGCTTCTATTGAGCTAATAACTCAAAGACAACTTTGTGTTTAAACCAAACAAAACCAGAAACGTTTTCTTCGTAAACAGAAGTATTTTAGTGGAAGTATATGGTGAGTTATGTAGTCAAGGTATATTTTTGGGTTCAATTCAGATCTACGCTATTTTGATCTTCCAAGAAAATCCTTAGAACCAATTTGAGAATTTTGTCTTTTGATGGCTAAGGAGAGAAAGAGCTCCTTATTTGAGTGGTTTTATCTATTTTACTGATTTAAGTGTATGTACAATGAAGTTTAGATGTAGGGAAGAAGAAACAAGTTCTGTGATCATATGTTTTTCAGTCCTCTTCACAGAGAGATGGTGAGAGTAGCTGGCAGCAGTTCTTGAGAATGCACACGAGTCCAATTAATTTAATGATGCATAGCTAGGCAGTCAAATGATTTTTTTTTGTTACTTTTTGGTAGAATGTTCCTTGGCTATTGAAGAAAAGAGATGTTCCAATTCACTTCTGTTGCCCCCCTTGTTCGAGGACAGGTAGGACTGGTGCTATTTCCACAGCATTTGTGGGAGTGCTAAGAAAAGTGCAGGCATATAAACAAAGCTGTGTACAATATACAGATAAGGCCCCTGGACCTAAGCCCCAGCCGAGCTTACTTCTAATGTTGTAAAAGGTCAAGAGTGGTTTTCCAGCTGTCACCACGTCAGAACATAGCTGTCTGCTCCCTTGGGGCCACCAGAACACCCACTTTGTGGGGGCAGGCTGAGTTCTGCACTCAGCACAATTGCATGGGGCCAAACCAGTAGAGAGCTGGATTTAAGTACACTCAAGCTGTGGATCTACAAAAGAGGTGATCTAATACCAAAGGTTGCTGACGCTGAGTAAAGAGATTCTTCACCCTGCTTGCTTCCTGCTGTCTACTTTGTACTGGCTGTGGTGTTTTTGCAGACTTCTGTGTGTTGATTCAGTCCAGCACAAAATTCATCCGTACAAAAAAATAACGTAGCGGGAGCTTTTTGTTGGCTCAGTGAGTCAGTAGCCCTCACACCACTTAGACGAGCATCTGAGTGTGTGGGAAGGAGAGAATGGCACCAGGGAGCCCAAAGCAGAGCAGCAGGGAAGGACGAGGCACCTGGCCTGTTAAAGCTACTGAATTTTAGCATAGTACTTGAGTCAGTACAAACTAGTTCTGCTGGCATTTTTTCTTCCCTGCTTTCAGCTGCATTTCAGCTGTTTCACAAGCTGTCAGTTATCTACATAGGTGGTAGTGTTTTAATTAAAAGCTGTAATCATGCCATTTAAAGGAATGCTAGCCTTTACTAGTCTCTCCCTTCTGCACATACCCTTTCTGTCACCACAGCTGGCTCTAGCTGCTGGATTGCAAAGTTGTTAATACAGAAACTAGTTAAGCAAAAGTAGCTAGGAAGCCCCTATGTTTTTGTTACGTATTTCACCTAGTCAAATTTAAGTCATTTGTTAGTGACTAGCAATACTTACTGTGAGTTTCCTTTAAGCTTGCAATGGTTAAATGCGAACAACATGTGCAGGACGTTAAGCTATGGAGATTTTCTTGCGTACTTCAGGTGAAAGTTGAGAAATTTCTCATTTTTTTCCTCCTTTCTTTGTAAGCTAAGTCTCCACAACCTCTCTGGACCACCTCTGCCAGTGCTCAATCACCCATACATCAGAAAAGTATTTCCTGATGTTAAGACATTACTTCCTGTGTTTTAGTTTGTGCTCCTTGCCTCTTTTCTTGGCACTGGGCAGCCTGGCTCAATCTTCTCAGTACCCTCTTCAGGTACTTATGGATGTTGATAAGGCTTGTTCTGAGCCTTCTTCTCTAAGCTAAACTGTCCCAGATTTATTCCCCAAGAGTTGAGTTCTTCCTTCAATCTGTCCCCACCCCTGACATGCACATGAATAATAAACAAGGACTATGACAGGCACTTGAGGCAATAGTAATGCTGTGGTATGTCCTGTAGCTTGACAGAAGCTGTGACTTTGGTATTACGCTTTGAATTGCACTTTCATTTTGTAATTTACAGTGTTTGGCAGTAAATTTGGAACTGGTCTGTAAACATTCTGTTAATTTCAAATCAAGAAAGTATTAAAATAAACAAAAATCAGAAGATGACATACCTGACCTTTTAGTGAGTTCATTTTTGCGTGTGTGATCTCTTAGCTCTTTGTTTCATGTACTAGAATAGATAAGTGATGGGATAAACATCTCTACAGGCATGTTCTTAGTTCTGTATCTGTGTGTACCTCTTGTTTCTCTACCTATCCACAAAGCAGATATGTGAAGATAAGGGATAAAATCCATTGTTTATTCAGTTCAGATTTTAGGTATTTTATTTTCAAATCTGAGTGTAAATAGTTGATAAACTTGAGAGTTGAGGTTTGGTAGTTTTCTAGCATGGGCCTGAAAGCCTCTGCTGTACGTGACAAAGAAGTGTTGCCATATAATTTTAATTCTCTTTTAATTAAAAAGGAGAATTTTCCATTGTGAACAGTTTTCGCTAGCTTCTGACCAGTCAAGCTGCATTTTCTGACTTCTGACTATTTCTGCTGTCATTGTAGATGCTCAAAGCAAGCAGCAATATACATAATAGAGATGTTTATCAGATCTTAAATTGGAGCTTTATATGAGGAGGCAAACTGCTGCCTTAAAGTGACACATGCAACTGAGAGCTTAAATGGAAATATACTGAAAATCTGAGCTTAAACAGTAATAGATATACATGTATATTACTGATATCGGGTAGTATAATCTAATGTGAGAACATACGGTGCTTATTAGGCTATAATAATGTCAAGATAGTGTTACACTGAAAACTTAATGAATCATTAAGGAGAGATGTTTGTATCTTGGTTGTGATATAAATAAGACATTTAATTTTGGCATCATTAATTACCTTTAAGAACTTGCTGGAAATGTTTGGTGTTTTTTTTCTTAGACTTCGTTGTGATTGTTTCAGTTTGAATCCAGTGTAATTTATTTTTCTTAAATGTATCATTTTGAAATACTCTTTTAATAACGGAATATAGAATTGAATACTGAAGTCAGATTTATTGCTTGTCATGGCAATTACAACTTTATTTAAATCTGTAGTTCACAGTCAGAGACAACTATGGCTTTTGTTATGACCTGTGCATTGAAGAACAAGTTTTTATGTCTACTTGCCTGTTGCTGGTTCCATTGCATCAGTTTCATAGGGTTACCCTCAGGCCAACGTATTTCCTCTCCCAGCCCATCTTAACCTTTAGTGGATGCACGGTGTCCATAGGGATAATTTTAGCAGGAGGCAAATGAATCAAGGGAGATTTATTTATTTTTTTCTCTCACACTCCCTTATGTGTTCCTTTTTTCCTTCATGTTTTTGCTATCTAGAGGGAGTTTTTTTTCTGGCTATTTTTGAACTGCAGTGTAACCAGCTCTTTTTAATGGCACTCGAAAAGAATGAGCACTTTCATGAGCAGTGGTACTCTGATTAGTTTTTTCTTATGTGCTGTTACTAGAAATGCTAACTGAGTTAGAAAAATTTCTTCTGCATAATAATGCTGCAGATTTTAATGCCAGGGTCAGGATGTGTAGTGGGGATAATATAAATGGATTCAAAACAGTATTTTATAGTGTTACTTTTGGAGTCAGTAAAGCATGTTCTGTTTTTTCTCTCTGTTCTCACAGGCACATAATAATCCAGAGCTTCAAAATCAGAAGTAAAATCATCTGGACAGTTGCCACCTGCACTCCTAAATAGGTAAATATACTAGAAACAGGAAAAGGGGCCTGCCTACCTTATTCCTTTGAGTAGCTGTAAACATCCCTCCCACCCCTTAAATTAGCGTCTGTCATCTAGTTGTTTTGAAATGATGAACATAAGGGCCTTGCAAAGAAAACAAGAATTACAGTTGTTTTCTAATTTACAGTAATTAGAATCATAGAATCACTTAAGTTGGAAAAGCTGTTCAAGGTCATAAAATCCAACCATAAACCTGGCCTACCAAGTCCCATCACTAAGCTACATCTCTTAGTACCACATCTACACATCTCTTGAATACTCCCAAGGATGGAGATTCCGCCATTTCTCCGGGCAGCCTCTTCCAATGCTTGGCCCTCACCTCTGTGAAGAAATTCTTCCTAATGTCCAATTTAAAACTTCCCTAGTGCAGCTTGAGACTTGTTTCCTTGTGTCCTATCACTTGTCACCTGGGAAAAGAGACTGACATCCTTGTCGCAACCTCCTTTCAGGTAATTATAGGGAGAAATGATGCCTCCCCTCAGCCTCCTCTTTTTCAGAGTAAACAGCCCCAGTTTTCTTGGTTGCTTCTTATATGTTTTGTTTTCTAGTCCCCTCACCGGCTTTATTACTCTTCTCTGAACAAGTTCCAGGAACTCTGGGTCTTTCTTGTAGTGAGGGGTCCAAAAGTGAACATAGTATTTGAGGTGTGTTCTCACTAGTGCCAAGCGCAGAGGGACAGTTGCTTCATTAGTTCTTCTGTCCATGTTACTTGAGTTGCAGGCCAGGATGCTGTTGGTTGTCTTGGCCCCAGTGCTGGCTCATGTGCAACTGACTGTCAGCCAGCACCTACAGGTCCTTTTCTGCTGGTAGGTTTTCTAGCTACTCTTCCTCAAGCCTGTATGGCTGCAAGGGGTTGAATGTCATGGAATTGGACTTGGCTCATCCAAGTAGCCAATCCAGATTATTCTGCATTTCCTTCTGAACTTTGAGTAGATTGACAGCCCTGCCTGAATTGGTGTTGTCTGTGTAAGTACTGAGGGTACATGTGATCTCCTCATCAATATCAGTGATAAAAATGTGAAACAAAACTGGCTCCACTACTGAGGCCTGAGGAATGCCACTGATGACTGGCCACCACCTGGAATGAACTCTGTTCCTTTTGACTCTGAGCCCTGCCTTCCATTCAGTTCTTCGTCCAGTTAAGGGTAGCCGACAAAAGAAACCTAAAATTGTTAACAGACTAACAGCATGCCTATTGCTTGTGGCAGCATAGAGCTGTCAGACAATGTATTGTTACTCATTAAATTAATCTTTATCTGTGCTTCGTAAAGCTTAAATACTAAACAAGTTCCTAAAACCATCCATGTTGTTGTAATGTTAAACTGCTGCAGCAGTTGATCTGTCACTGCAGAAGCTCTGTTCCGAGCATTGTTTTTTGCTTTTATATTTCTTAGCAGTTCCTTCTGTAGTGACAGAAGGGTGCAGTCTGTAACAGTGAAGATTGAAGCTATAACGGAAGACCTCCATTGCAATAACCTTGATGAGGACAGTGAAGTGAATGATGCGGTTGCTAAATAAGTGTTACTTAGCTGATTATCAGCTGCTGTTAATTACCATTTGCTTCGTGACTTTCTGCTTTCTACAGGAGGAAAGTGGGATTATTGGTGCCTGCCTCATTTGCTTCACCAAAATGAGATAGGGGGCATGCAGGAGAGAAGGGATATTTTTGCAAGTGGAAGCTACAATGGTGAGTTGGATTTCATTTTTACTTCTTCTGCAGAATTTCTCAGTAATGCTAAATAGGTTGTTTAAACCAAATTTCATGCAAATATTTCTACATCTTCATAAGTGTGTTACAAATAACATTTCCTTGGCAACAGTACTGCTTGAAAAGTTCTTCCCTACTGCTTCTTCCTCCCCTGGCGTTTTTGGTCCACAGTACTACTGGAGGCGACAGTCAATAAACTAAATCAGCAAGATAAATAAACAGAGTTAAAAACAATTCTTTTCTTCCGTGGACACACAGAAAAGAATATGAAACTATTATATGTGTTTTTTTGATTTCACACCAGCGTGTTTGTTTTGAACATTATGCTGAAAATTGAGCATGTGGGAACATGATTTTTAAGTTTTGAGGTGCTAAATTCCCTCTAAAATTGTAATAATTGTGCAGGGACTCAAAATTAGTAGGTACTTTTTAATGCTAATCCGGCTTCCTCAGCTCCACCTTTAAAATAGTAGCAGTTACACACCTTACAGGCACGTTCAAAAAACGTTAATGAGCTTAGTTAAAAGACATGTATATACTGCACGGATGAGCTCTGAAGGAGGAAAGAAATCTCCATTCAAGTGGTTCAGAAAGTTACAGTAAGTCAAATTACTGGGGCCACACTTGCCATGAATTTAAATCAACATTTTAAGCATTTTTGAATGAAGGATAGAGATACCTATGTATTCTATTATTTTGAATGGTTATAATGTCTTCATTATGAAAATTATTCTAAAACCATATCTGAAAGGAAAGGAAAAATATTTCAGTAAATAACTGTAGTGTTACTAGAGATGTTTCTATCTTGTAGAACAGATTGCTGCAAAGACTTGGATTTTTTTTCTCTTTGCAAATCAGTCTGTAACTCATTTGAAGTGGAAGAAACGCTATGAATTGCTCAGATTCTTTGCAGATAATTATACATACATTTGTATTTTAAAAAAGTTTGGGACTCTATTTTGGTGGCAGAGGAGCCCATGACACAGGGGAACATTGTCTTCAATATATTAGGCACGTTAAAAGCTCTAAAACTAGAGAGACCAGTTCTACAGTGCCAGCAAGAAAATATCCACGTTTCAAAAAAGAGTGCTTTTGAGCTAACCTGTTCATCCTGCCACTACGGCCAGTGCAGATGTTTGAAGTGACCTCCCTGAGACAAAAAAAAGTCTCAGACCAATTCAGCTTTCCTTTCTCTGTCCTAAGTATAGCAGCTGAACAGAGGGGTTGTGCATTCTTGTGTTAGTGTTATGCCCTCTCGTCTTGGCATGTGCAGTCTTGTTTTTCTGCAGTGTTTGTCAGTTAATGGATAGTCATTGCAGAGAGCTGGATTTCTACATACAATAGTTGCGAAGTGTGCTTAGTCTACAGTATTGAGTACGGTCCTTGCTGGTTGTGACTATCAAAATATCTGATATGGCATAATTTTTTTCAGTACTTTCAGGGAGTAGAGTAAGGAGATAACAATAAAGCAGAGTGACAATTCCATGCTGAAGGCCATACTTTCTATGCACATAGGTTTTGAGTAAAAACCTTTTAATGCACATAAGATAAAGAGAGATGACGACTGTTTCCTTGTGAATTGGGATTAACATTAAACAAACCTAAATGGACTGGAGTACTGGAGTGAGTGTGAATGGAGTCAGGCAAATATGCAAATTTAGAATTCAAAGATCTTTCATATTTTCAGGTCTGAGTGGTGTTCAGATCCTGTTTTTCATCTCTGACTATCAAATGTCTCTTCTCGAATGAGAGTCCAAGTGTCTCCCTTCCAGAAACGAGACTTGGTGTGCAAAACTATGTGAAGACTCCTAAGCTGTTGCTGAGCTCAGCATTTCTCTCTACAGCTAACAAACTTCATTTTTTTCAGAACTCCACCCTTCTCTGGGAGCTCAGCTTTTTCTATTCAAATTGTTGAGGGTTAAGGATTGCATTAGTAAAACCTTTAAAGATTCTTGCTGAGAATTTCACAGGTTTAATCATGAGAGGAAAAGCTGTGTCCAAGCGTTGCAGGTTGAACCTTCCCTCTGGAACCTGTGCTACCTCCACTATCCTTGTGGCTTTGGGCACTGCACTCACCTTCCACAAGTCTTTCTCCTCGTGTGTCAGACCGGTTTTGTCTTTATCAGATCTCCAGCACTGAATGGATTGTGTTGCTCTGCTCAGGCAAAGTTAAGCCATGTTAATGGCTTCTTTAATCTTTTACAAGTAATCATTTTACTCATGGCAGGGATTCCTACCAGTTCCCCAACTTTACCTGTGACAGTGATCAGAGACCAGCAGTGCCTGTGTAAAATGAGTTAGTCTCTTCCCTGGCTACTTTGTTACTCATCCTCTGCACAGAATGGAATGTTCTGGTAACTTTTAGTTTGTTACATGTTTACCCCAGCTGTCTGCTATCTCATGAGCGGCTGGTGATGGTACCATCCACAGCGTAACAAAGTACCATCAATAAGATGTAAGGAAACTGCATTCTTTGAGGTTTAAGGAGCGGCCCAGAACTTTCCGGTAATGATTTAGTGGCTGTCAGAAAACAAATCTGATTTCTAATTTTTTTCATGCAGTTTATGTAGCTTGTAATCACAATGAATAGACAAATGCTACTCCATTTTACTTAAGTGTTCTCTTGGGTCCTGATGTTGTGGTAGAATGTTTACAGAAGTATTTTGATATAGAGAAATGCTATTTAGTTTTTCAAGTAACTGAACACATTACTTGTCACTGCAGGCAGCTTACTCTTAAATTCATTGTTTAACAGTTACTATTAATTCTAGGCTAATTTATGGCTACATACCATTTTGTTGTAGTCTATTAGAGTTTCAGTATTTAATTTATCATAGAAATCCTCATTAAGATAAAATTAATAAAGACGGAGCTATGTGAGAATACTCAGTCTGCTTTACCTAATGTGGGTAGAGGAGTGTTGTAATTACAGGCTATGCTCTGTTAATTTGAGATTTAATTGCTGGTTGGATTGGTGATTTTTGGAAGCAGTTTTGTTACACGATAAATATTGTTCTATAAGGTGTGTATTGTCAGTGAGTGCAGACACAGCTTTGCTTTTCTAAAGGCTGAAAACAAGCAGTTCTTGCTCTTCTGGTGTATGCCTTTCATCAGTGTGAGCTTGACTTGTTTACTTAGTCCATATGAAGTCAAAATACTTCTGATAGTAGAAATGCAGTAATACTTTTTAGCGTTATTCCACAGGAAAAAAAATTCAGTAAAATCAGGTAAATTATCTGTACCTGATTTCTCAGTTTTATTGGTGCATATAGAGGCTGAGAACATATGGATGGAGAAGCTGGTACTGTTTATATAACTAGAAGTAACCAGCTGATACCTGGATAGAGGAGGTAGGGAGTAACTTATTTCTCAAGTAAATCATCATCTCTCATATTTCTTCTTGAATCACCTCCATAGCTTTCCAGAAGGAAAAGCTGACACTGTTCATTTCATGTGAACATTAGATGTCTTTGGAAACTTTATTCAGAGAGAATTAAATCCTTGTGAGTAACAAAACTAAGTTAGGCCTGTATGATTCTTAAAAATAAATAAAAATCTCCTTGTGGAACAGTTAATTCTTTACAGTGGACTGGAGGGTCTTTATTCTTTTATAGACTGAAGTAACATTTGGCAAGTAGTAGGTTCCAAGACTGAGAAGGGTCAAACATGCTAATTGAGTTTCAGAGATCTATTTCTTGGTCACGTTTTGCTAACTTGGAGCTGAGTCAACATCCTTTGCAAAATATGTACTGCATATAATTATGTTCCATATATATTGTTTCATTGGAGGCTGGGAGATATAATTGTTCCATTTGTGTTCTCAAGTTATTTACTGCTGCTGTTTCATAAAAATGAATGGTACACTGGTGTGTAATAAACCAACAAATGTCTTATTTCTGTTATTAAAGAAACCAGGATTAAAAGGATGTTTTATTGAAATATGTTGGTTGAAAAGACACTGGAGAATGTTTTATCATGATGCACAATTTTTCAGTGGTTGTTATTTAGAGAGGCTTTAATACGTACAATTAAATAATTTCAATCAAATTTTGCATTATTTCCTAAAGCATCTGCTGGAATTGCTTGATACTCTGATGGAACAAGGCAATTCATTAAATACACCTCTGGTTCTTGTAATGATTAAAATGTCACCTAGGAGAGAGATCCAAGAGGATGCCAGTTGTCACTTCTCTATTTCTCCTAGTAGGTTAAGCTGCTATGCACCTGGTTATCTAGAACAACTTTACCGGTAGACAGTGACGGAGCCATAAAACATTGAGGGATGCTTGTTTCCTCTTGAGTGCCATCTGACTTAGCTACTGTACTTCTTGTGAAACAGAAATGCTCTGAAGTTACTAACAGTTGGAAGCACTTAAGTGAGGTAGTAAGACAGTAATAATAACAAAGTAGATGTATGTCCAGTTACTTTATATATGTTGTCATTTATAGTATAGGAGGGACAGGCAGTGGGGAAATGCTCAAAATATAAAAAAAATCCTACTATAAATAAATAAGAGCAGGGCACAAAACAATTCAGTAGTGATGCAGATTAATCTTATTTGAAAGCAGGAGCCAAGCAGAGCTATATGCAAAATAGCTTTCTTCCTAAAAGGTCTGCTTCATCAAGGAGAAAAAAAAACAATAAAAAAAGAGATTTTAATTGGTTACATTGGTTTGGTAAACTGTGTTATGGTGAAAACTGAGATTCACTGTACCTGTTCATTTCCAGGCCATGCTCTTGGGCTAATGAGACAAAATCTCTGATTTTAATAATTAAAATTAATCTCAATAAATAGATGTAACAGTTGGCTTCTTCAGAGGATAAAACATGATAAAATAATGCTGCACAGAAAAATGAAGAAACAAAATGATCTCCTTGTTCTGCATTATAAAGACACTAAAATGTCTAAGATGTTTAAATACTATGCTGTCATTTCCGTGATGTCTCTGACTTCATCCAGCATGCTGTAAAACTGATTGCAATTTTTAAGCAATACATGTAACAGAACAGTTGTGTGATGGGACTTTTAACCATCCTTCTGTAGAACCTAGACTCTCAAAATAACTAATGGAAACTCCAGAGAACAACTCGAGCACCTTGTCTACTTCTGTCGTGGGAGATCTTCACATCTCTATTTGCATATTGACTTGTGTGGCTGCCGAAAGGAGGATCTGAGTGCTGTTTTTCCATCACTTGATAAGAAAAAAGACAGATTAAAGGGGTAAACCTTCAACTCTGTCCATAGGATCTACAAATCAAGGTTATGCTTAGCTGGAAATGAAGTTTTGAAATCAGACATTGGATGATGTCATGTCAGCAAGCTCACAGGCGTGCGGTCTTGTAGTGGTGTCAAGGGTCACAGAAGGGGGAAAGCATTTTAAGCCTGCTTTTCTGACAGATGAGACTTATGCTCATCCATCCATGTGTCATTGTTTTCCATTCCCCCAAAACCGTTACAGACTTTGAAAAATAGAACTGTGAAAATTAATAGAAGTCATACAGAACTTCTGGAAATCTAATGCTGGTGGAGAGGAGAGACAAACTAGAACCTTACTGATTTTTAGACTGTTTGACAGCAGTTGTCTGGCCAGTAATGTATACGTGGTTCTGGGTTACCTCTGAGATGCGCTGGTGGCTGCTGAAGTTTAGCATATAAAGGAAAGAATTAAATATATATATATAAAAATATACGGGTGAAACACCACCAAAACCAGGATTCCTTCTTTCGGTTGCACATGGAATACCTTCCTGCAAAGCTGATAGGGTTTTCCCGATAAGTTTCCTATGTGTTGAATTGCTTTATTGATTCTGTGGATTCAGAGATGTTAACTGTCCCTCAAAGCGTGCTGCTGTGCGAGTGTTACTGGCTGGAGGCAGACAGAAGGGTCCAGATGAAACCAAAGAGGTCAGCACCTGCAGCGTTGAGAGTTAGCTGTTATTTGTGAAAATTGTTAGAGCTGTTTATAAACCTTGAAGGTCACAAGACTGTGTGCTACTTACTGCTTATCACATTTGTGCCTGTAAGTGCAGCTTCTGGTGTGCTCATTTAATGAACTTCAGCTTTAGCTTTCACAATCAAAAAGCTTTTTTTCTAAGTGCCAGTGTCCTTTTGCAAGAATACTGGATGTTATTTTGTCACAGAAACAGTACAGTGAAATGCAAATGGTGCTTGAAATGGGGTGTTTCTCTTCACTATTCATTTTCAGAGTGAATAATTTATGTTATGCTGTTTGATACTGTAGTCGGCTTAGTCATGACCAGGAGAAAGATGGTGAGCCTTAGAAGTGAGAGCAAAAGTGCCATAAAAACTAAAAACCTAATTTTATCCTAATTTTATCTTTGCTCCTTTACATATGGTGAGGAAGAGTTTAAAACAAACCATTGCTATATTTTGTTCAGTCTGTTAGAAATACAGAGGAGAAGAAAAGTGGCTGTAGATCCTTCCTGCTCTTCCTTACCCCATTAGCAATGCCTGCTCTGCATTCTGTGTTCAGCCAAGGTGAGGTGAAAGCATATTGACCTATTGGCTATCCTTTAATTACAAGCATTACTTTATTACTTCTTTTCCATGCTAGGAGGACCAAGTGATATATTATTCTAGTAGTTCAAGTCCTTTCCTCAACCAGGTTTCTTGAATAAGCAACTTAATCCACTTCTTGTCCTTAACTTTTGATCTCCACATGGAAAAAGAGGCTCTTGCTGAAGACCTGGCTTGCAAAGTTGCATCTCTCTTCGTCTTCTATGTTTAGTGGATGGATGCCTTCATGGAAAGGAGAGAGAAAAATATGAGCAGCTGATCACGTTTTGAACTATTGTAGCAGTTTGGAACAGGACTGATAGGTCAGGAAGACTTCCATGGTAAGCCTTCAGTGGTGACACCTGCTGGGGTGACATCCGAACAGGCTCTGACATCAGCAAGGTAAACTGCTATATGAAAGTTTCCTACTCCACTGTCAGTAGTGGTGGCAATTGTAATAGAAATGCCCTGGGTGCCTTTTTTTGTTTGAGAGCACCCTGCTCAGGGCTTTCAGTTCTGTCACTTGAATTATAGAGAAAATGCAGAGCCAGATTTTCAGGTCCCCTGCTGGAGGTTGTTTACATAATTTTGCACCTTTTGGCTATGGCTTTACTTCAGGAGACTGGCAGTCTGATTTAATCAAACAGATCTGTCTATATGCAGGCTATTCGGTCACATAAGCTGTTCAAAAAAAAAGAAAATTGCAGATTGGATTCAGGGTTGTCTGAAGCTGCCGAAGAAGTAGCAGCTCAGTCTCTTTGGGATGGAATCTGTGAAAGTGTTATTTTTATTCCGTTTAGTTGGAGGCTCTTATCTTTAAAGATCATTGTCATTACATAGATGTTGCACGTAAGAAAATATTTGCTGTGCAGTTAGAGTAGCGTTTACGTTGTGCATAACCACATAAATCTCTTACTTAAAGCACAAATACCAATGGCATGATCTTAGTTCAGATCCAGGTTTAAACATTTGACTAGCTGATGGTGGTAATGTTCTTGTTTTACTGACACCACCGCTTTCCCTTTGATATTAGTGTTTGGAAAATATATTTTCAACTGGATAAAATTCAGCTTGTACCTCTCACATTAAGTCTTATGGCCAATAGATGCTTTGCTTTTCTGTGTCTGTTGACTGCAGCTCACAGCAATTAGCTCATTCTGTCTGTCATGAAAAGGAGAATACTTCTAGTTAATTGACTGGTTCAGCAGAGTGAAAATCATGAGGTTTTTTTCCAAAATATTTGTAAATAAGAGAAAATCTGACTCAGACGAGGAGAGAGTGCACATGTTCACTGGCAAACTGACTGACTGGTTTACTGGAAAGTTTGTTGACTCTAACCATAAAAACATGTTTTCAAATAGGTTTTTATATAAATCTGAGTAGTGGAATGAGTTACTCTGTTTCTCTGCTTCTCATGTTATGATTGGTCACCCATTTAACCACCATTTTGAGGAGTCCAATTAGTTGTTTCTTTGTTTATTTTTAAAGATGGTGGAAGAGTAAAGTTACTAGCAAAATTGTTTTTTCTTCTATAAGATCCATGGTCTTGCATGGTCTGCTGATACATTGCTGTGGGACCAGTTGCCCACGTGAAATTTTGTCTTTTTTGGTCCCTTCTCAGCTGTTTATATTTCATATGATGCACAAATATAGTTGTAGATGATCTTTGAAATTGTCTCAATTCCATTTTTGCATCTTTTTGTTTTGAATCAAGAGTCAGAAGATTGCTTCTTTCTTCCTTGCTTTTCTGTCTAATAAGCAGACTGCTAGTCAGGAAGAATTTTCTGCCTTGGTACTTGGAAGAATTTCTAATGAATTGACAGTATGTGTTATCTAAATTGACAATCCGTACTTTCTAAAAATAATCAGCTACAACTACCAATCAGCTTTGCTATGCATTTAGGTTTGGACCAGCAGCTGAGTAGATGTTTGATCAGTGTCTTTAAACTAACAACAAATAAATGTGAGACAGAGAATATCACTTTGGATAGCTTCAGTGAATATTTTTTTATGAATGATGATCTATTTAAATCTTTTTTGGAGGGCTTATCATTGGGGAAAAAAGACAAAGACGTTATCAAAATCTGTGTTTAAGATAAGTTTTAAAAAGTATATGTAAATAATTCCTTCTGCAGTATTGAACTGATAGAAGATATTTATGTGTTAAAGCTTGCAGTAAACTATGCAAAATGTGTTCTAATTCCTTAGAGTCCTGTTGTCTTCAGGTTTGATGACATTCTTCTGTATTTTCTCTTTTTTCTGTTTTGTCTATGATGAGCAGTTTGTTTCAGGAGAGACTGTTCTTTCTTTAAAAGTACAGGCACTGTTTACATATGTGAGCTTGGTATACATGTATACCAACAGGCACCATTATTATTTTCTTTAGCTGATGCCTGTAGAAATTGATATTTGGTGTGCTGGAGGGGTTTTATCTCAACACCTCCAGGCTTACTTTGCAATTAATGGTAACTTCCATATTTTTCTCTGGCTTTCTAAATTTCCTGTTTCACACACTGATATTTAACTCCAACTGTGTCCTGCTGTTCCTAGCACATAATAATAGATGATGACGACAGTGGCTATTAGAACTAACGGTCTACTTCTCAGAGGCATCGAATATCCACTAATCCCGTTGAAGTTGGTCAGAGGTGTTCAGCAGCACTCAAAATCAGGCTGTACTCCTCTGCCATCAGATTTTGATTATCTGTTAATTACTAATGCTTTTTTTATTGTGTACAGTTCCTCTGCATGTTTTCTTGTGACACCTTCCTTGATGCATCGGCTTCCAGTTTTCCTTGTTGAACCTGAGTGTCCCTGCTTATTATTATTACTTTTAAAATTGTCTGAATTACAGTAAAAGATTGATAAGACAAAAAGACTGTCATCTTTTACGACTTCAGAAGTAGTTGCATCTTATTTGTAGCAAGAGAAAACTTAATGCTAAGAAATTGATTTAACTAAATGAAAGAGGGATTTTCTTGCTGCTTTAGAGTATTTTATATTTTCTTAAAAGGTCAAAAAGCTACTCTTAATACTAGATAACTTCACAATAGACACTAGTCATGTTGCTAGATTTGAAGTGAAGTGAAAGACTAGACTGAAAATGAAGTGAAAGTATACCTATACTCTCGCTGTAACTTTGAAAATGAATTACTACAAAGAAACATTCAAAGAAAACAGCACAAAGTTGCAATAGTACAGTACTTTTGCCTTTATTTTTAAGAACTGCATGTTTTGTGTTATTACTTGACAAAAAAGTGAGTTATGACAAAGTCACAATTTTACCTTTGACCTTCAATACATACACCTTACAATATATTGTTCTGTACTATTCACATGGGTGGAAAGGTGCTTTCCATCTCTAGAAGTGTATCTGATGCATGGTTTTCAGTTTTACTAATGGGTTCTTCATAGATTGTCAATTACTTACGTAGTTCAAGTGAAACACACGGAAAGTATTTGCTACATTAAATTATGCATCTTCAGAATGTTGTGAAATGAATCATTCAAGCTTCCAAGTTTCATATCTCTGTATTTTCTCCTTTGTGTTTCTAGTTGCTCTGAAAAAATGTTGCAGATGACATTTTAAAGCATCATTTTTTAATAGGAAAAAGAACTAGACCTTCTATTCTTAATTAGCTGTACTAAAATAAATGCAATAACCAAAGAACTTTGTCTTAGCAGAAACAGTGATGGGAGTTGTGGGGTTGGGGAAGTTTGCCCATTCAGTTTTGTTGCATAATGTGTCTGTATGAGCTCCTTCCTGCTGTGGCTTACCTAGCTGCTTGTATATGCTGAGCTGAATTCTACCACATTACATGAATGCCTGGCCAGGCTCCAGTACAGTAACTTGATGTTCTCTCTATGTTATATGTATCTGAGAACTTCCAAGATTGCTTTTTTTGTACATAGTGTCAGAAGTTCAATTCTGCCTTTGTTTTTAAGACACTGTAAGGGGGAATTTTCATTACACTGTCTGTCACTGAATCTGGGGGATGGACCACTCAGTAGAATCAGTATTTTTGTGGGGAACATAGAAGAATCACCATTATATGTATTGCCTTCGTATAAGTAATGATGCAGAATTGAAAACAGACAATTGGAAAACAGCAGCTGAGTTATTTACCTCAAGGTCTGAAAATGCATGAGACTCCAGTTTAAAGAACTGTATTGAGCTCTTAGCAACACCTGTGTACTTGGCATACAGTTGAGCATCGGAACCTTTTTCTAATGTCTCTGTATGAGAAAATAAAGAATGGTTGGATGGTTTTATCAGTCCATACCCTATATAAGCTTACAAACATTTCATGTTACAGTTGCCCAAGTAATCTTTTTAATGAAGGGTATTGCATTTACCAATCTATTCACATTGGTAGTAGTGCATCTATTAAGCTGTTGGTGTCAAAGGCAAAATTGACTTTTGACAATGATTGATGTAATTCAAATAGTGCAGAATAAGAGCAATAATTAATCTTTTTTCTTTTCCAGATTTCTCAGGGGACACAATTTTGCTTATTCATACCTTTTACTGTGGCAAAAATGGAGTATTTTCCTTACCAAAAACCAGCAGCATAACGCCTATCAGACACTTGCCTCAAGGAAATCTTATCAAAAGTCTGTTCACAGTAAGTGAAATGAAAAACTTGCTTAAAGGTAGCTTTAAACTGGTTTGTACCTATTTATGGTTCAGGAGCAAGCAGCCTTAATAAGAGAACTAATCTTGGCAGTCTGGCTTTTTGCAGCAGCTGTTTGCTCTTAAGAAAGAGTACTGAAGGAAATAACTTGCTGTAAAGCAGTTTGAGGTTGAGCTGCTTCCTGACCACTGCATACCATTGCATCATACCTGTGTATTGTGTTCCTTGCTCCCTACCCCCATTAAATATTTACTGCAGTGCATAGCAAATTGGATTCATGAATAACATAGTCTAAAAGATTATCTCTGTTGTAAATGAAGATGTAGCCTCACGTTGCTATGACAGTTTTAGTAACTAGTGCAGAAATAGGGGACTAAATAGCTCAAAATGTAAGAAACAGCAAGTGATGGTGCTGTTTTCCTTTGTGTTGGGATTTGAGCTGAGTGCATTTCGTGGTGCCTATAGGCCTAAGTGTTAACTTATAATGCAATTTTAAGTTAAAACAAACCAACAAGCCCTACATTTTATGTCCAGTAATAATTCTTCAGTATCATGCTTTCCTACTGAGGTAAACTGTATGCTTGCAGAGTAATTGTGAAGTATTTAATATATGGATGTTAGAGGAAATTGTAAGGTTAGAGCTTTTGCCAGGATACCTTCTTTATCTGAAGGCTGAAATTTGAGGGAATATGTTCAGTACTTGAAAACAATATTTTCTTACAGAAGCATAATGAAAAATGCGTAAATGTGGGAGAAAAAAAACCACAAAGAAAAACAACCCCAAATGAGAAGAAAATCTAGTTTATTGGAATTGCTTGTAATATGTAAAGGTACATTGTAGTGGAAGAGACATGCTTCTGAATGAAATTTTACATTTAATAAGAGGCCTCAGATTGTATTTTCAGTACATACAAGATACTGCCTATGTATTTTTTCTTTTATATGGGAGAATGATAATTGATACCTGAATTTGATTTAAGATGAAGCTTTGTTTTAGGGAAATTCCATTTTTTATCAGTGGCATTACATTTTTTTTCCTGCTGAATTCTGCCAGAAGACAGAACGCCATGAGAACTTGTGAATAAAGTAAGGCAGATGCTGTAACTGTCTTATGTTCAGGCCTTTATCTCTTGTCCTACCTGAATGCAAAGACATCATAGCAATAAAGTTGTTCTATGCTGGAAAAATACCAATGGGGATGGATGTGGAAAGCTTTTCTCTCCTGCTTGCTGGTTCATTTATGTTGTGGACCCCTCTTTCCATGAAATTCTCATTTATCGATGACATTTTTCTCTGAGATCATTCATAATGCCATAGTATTATGAAATCCTTCTCAAGCTCCATGAAAAGACAGTTGTGGAAGTGTTCCTGCAGCGCAGTGAGGTGGGAGCATTGCCTGAGAAGTGAGTTTATCTCCCTGCTCACATCTGGCACAGGGCAGCTGCTGTGCTTGTGCAGCACCAGGAAAGAGCTTCTGAGAGCCCTTGCTACAGTGACTGTAGTTGTTTCAGAAGATTTGAAGGGGATTCAGGTATCTTAAGATATGGAGTGTCTTTAGCTTTATGTGATGTTCGTGCAGCAGGAGTGTGCTGTAACTTTTAAGCACAGCCTTATCTTTTCAGTCTTTCTTTCCTACATTCTTTTATCTTAGCCTGCAATATAAGGTTCTAGTCTCCAGTTCTTCAGTAAGTCTCCTCAGAAGGTAATTTAGCAGAGTCCTTGGTCAATACTTGTAGCTTCAAGGAATTCCAGTAAATAAGCAAGTAATAAATGTTTTAAATAACATTTCTGAAATTGAACAGTCTTTCTCTGTGCTAGTTCCCACAGGGGTTTATTGTTCTGTCTGAGGACTCTTCAGCACATCTTCCCTCATTCTTTCTTTTTTTCACTTCTGTGTCTAATGTATCAGGCAAGGACTCATCTACTCAAGATACCGAGGAGAACTGATGCAAGTCAACTGAATGTAGGAATTAAAGAGGACAGATTAAATCCCACCAAGTCTCCGTGTGCACTCTTCCATTCATTATTAAAGTGGCCTCCAGTGGATTTAGTTTAGTTTGCTTCAAAGGCAAGATGAGCCGAGCCAAATTAATGCCGCATTTTTACTCCCAGATGAAAGTGTTTGCAAAGGAATTTAACAGACTTGGACAAATCTAGTTAAATTAATTTGGGCTGATTTTTCTGGAGTTCCACTGTGTGGACAAAACCTTAGTAGTAATACCTGATTGGAGCGTCTTTGTCTTTCATCTGTTGTTCCTGTAACTCTGTTTTATTCTTAAGAAAGAAGGTGGCCTATAACTATGCCAGTTGCTAAATGTTGTCTTGTCATACTGCTTGTTTAACATTCTGTAAGTAATTTATAAATACCCCACTTCAGTGACAAGTGTAGTGCATGTTACTTCCTATTGGGTAGGGTGGTTGTCGTCATTTTGGCTAATTCAGCTAGTGCCTTTTAATTAGATACTGTAACCACGTGTTATCAGGATCTCATCCATCCAGTATTAAAGCATTTTTTTAATCAGACTTTGAAGGACTGGGTGATTGACATTTCATAATAGATTTGACGGTATGTTACTGCTATAATGTCATTATGCGTTGTATCTGAACAGAGTGATTTGCCACACTGGTAGTAGAGCTCAGTAAGATGCAGCTGATCTGGATGAAGGTGTTTGTATGACTTGAAGTATCATATTATAAGAATACATGAATAATACAAATAATGTGTTACATAAGAAGTAATTTTTGAATACATACATGCATATGTATTTAAGCTCTGTACATATGCATGTATACAGTGAAACAGGTATAGTTTTTTTTCTACTGCTGGCTACTGGGGAGGAGCTGAGTTGAATGGGATGAGCGCAAAGTCATGTGAATAGTAAAAATATTTACAAGATAAGCTCTCTTTTAATTGTCCTTGAAAACTGTGTTATAAGAGCATAAATATCTACCGAGAAGTTTAATTACAAAGTCCACTGTGACCTGTGAGAGCTGTTCAGAGAGGCTCAGTGTTTCATTTAAGCAGCTTTATGTATTGTGTGGAAGAGCTGCCTTCTGTCTGGCATGCCAAATGTGAATTTGTGGTGAAGTGCAGTAAGCTTCTGGTAGGTGGTGTCAGCACCACGCAAGTCTGAGCGTTGCTGGAGAGGCTGGGTGGAAGCTTAAGGCCTGTGTTGTGTAGAAACACTGAAATTGCTGCAGGGAGAGCTGGAAGCCCTGAGTGAAGGACAGCTGTGGAATACGTCTTTCTAAATGGCTTTGTTTAACCTGAGAGCTTTTGTTACAAAACAGAGCAAGCCTGTATTTCAGTATGCATTGAGACCGTGTCATTCTAGCTAGAAACACTTGGTATAGGAAAAACTGCCTTGATGACTTCTAAATTTTCTGATCTAAAAAAGGCTGCTGACAGAATTTCTGTCTGGTTGTTTCTTTTTTTTTATGATCTTGTGCTGTCTCGACAAATTAATGTGAACTTAAAGCAAAGCATACGTGAGAATAAAAAAATGAAATTCCCCAGGTCCCCATGATCTTTTCGCATTTCAAGTGAGAGTCAGGTGCCTGAATACAGACTTGGTAAGCATGATAAGCAGAAATAGGTGGTTTGGGTACCATACACATAGATGTGTATTGTTATTTTGGTAGCTCTGTATTGTCTGGGTTACCCACACAGCACTAGCAAATATAGTGCAGAATTTGGAGCAGCAGGTGTAGTCCAGAAGTTACGGTACGATACCTAGAGTAGCACTAGCTACCTACCTCCATGTGTCTGAACTGATTTCTGTGTGCTTTATTAGACTGCTGTTGTGTTTTTCTTCAGCCTCCTACACTTGGACTTTTGTATGAACTTCACATTTATTTTCCTCTTTTCAGTTACTGGGTGATTATAAATAAAGTTAAAAAAAGAGAGTTACAAACCTGTACACCTCCCTTCATTTAACTACAGATGCTGTTGGGTAATGTTTTGCCTTTTAAATTTTGAGAATTGCAGTATGTGTCACACAGCTGTCGTAAGTCAGAGTGGAATTATAGAGGGCTTCACTTTTATCTAGCTTCTGCCTTGGAATTTCTGAGTTTGAGCTCTTCCACTCAGTTATTTTTTTTGGTTGAAGAAACAAACAAATATATATTAAAAAAAACAACAACAAACCAAAACCAGCCAAACAAAAACCAAACACTTCCAGACTGAATATTACTTATTCCATATACTCATACTAACATGTCAAAGAGACTGACAAGAGTTATATGCAAGAAAATACATCTCAAGAAAAAAGGGATTTCTTTTTTCTGGGGAAGGTAGTTTTACTGCTGAAGTTTTACTTCTACAAATCAATATTGGAGAGTTTGTTTTGACCATAACGTAGTATAGTAGATTTGTCCAAGGATATGTTTCATAAAAATAATATAAGGGCTGCTCCAAAAGTAATGCCTTCTGTTTTATTATATTGGCTCACAACGTCAGAAGTGGAGATTGGTGGTATGGCAGTAGAGGTTAAATCTTCCCACCCGTATTCTGTTACATTTTGTTGCTGTGCTACAAATGGCAGCGTAGGGACAGTCTGACAAAATGGTGTCTGACACGGAAGTGTGGATGAAGCGAAGGTGTGGAACTGAATTCCTCCATGTGGGAAAAAAATGGCACCCAGTGACATTCATTGGTGCTTGCTGAATGTTTATGGAGCCCAGCCAGTGATGTGAGCGCAGTGAGATGATGAGTGGTGCGTTTCTGCAGTGGTGACAGCAGGTCACCTCCACTGGTGCAGATCTTTCCAAGTGTAGTGTTCAGGCTCTTGTTCGTTGCTGGCGAGAGTGCATAGCTAACGGTGATAACTATGCTGAAAAATAGTGTTTTGTAGCTGAAAGTTTTCTCTATCAAATAGTGTTATTGTGTTCTTTGTCCCTATTGTGGTTTCTATGGATGTAAATAGGAGACATTACTTTGAGAGTGACCAACGTCCATAAGTAATGATTGATCTAGTTGTAATCACTGTAGGGGCATATTGGTTAGGTAAGACTTATCTGCAAATGACACACTGCTTGTGACAGTCTGAATGCTAGATTCTTACTGACATACAAAAATCTCTTTGAAATCCCAGATAACAACAAATCTCTATTAAATTTAATAATCAAATTGGTGGGCCATTCAAATTCAAAGGACCAAGAAAAATAAGTTGTTCTTTCTACAAGCATTAAAATTAATAAGTATACAAATGTGTCAAGTAGAGAAAGAACTAAAGGATGTATTGTGAATTTTTGAAGAACCTTCATGCAGAGGTATTAATCTTTTACTATATTAAAACAAATATGGGTCTTACAATGCTAAAATTTAAACCTTCAGGATTAAATAAGCAAGAAAGTTACAGAGGAGCGATTGCTCCAATGTGAGACTAATTCAAAATAATTAACATTTTTAGAGACATTTAGAGTTTAAATAAATTAGTGTGATCACTTCAATAAGAGATTATCTTAATAGCTTCTGCTTAATTCATAACAGTGTCCTGAATAGAAGACCAAAGAAAGTGCTAAGTAGTAGGGAGCCAAAGGAAAAAAAAAAAGATCCTGTTACAAGCTGTATTGCTCCTACAAGCAAAAGACTACCACTGGTTTTGAGCAGTTGTGGTTACAGCCTGAGTTGCAAACAGCAGGTTACTTGGGCCCCAGCTGTAGATTCTGCATAGGAATTTGGTCTGAATGCTGATCATGAAGGCTGTGGGAGAATGAATATAATTTCTTTACCAAACTTTTTGCTTGTTTGTTCTGTAAGTGAAAAACCAACCACCCTTCCCAACTCCATCAGCCCTTTGGAAGGGCACTTTGGACTTGTAAAATTTTTCAGAAATTTCAAGGCAGGTGATTCAAATCAGTAGGGGTTGGCCCAAAGCAGCAGAGATGTATAACCTGTGATTTGGATAGGATTTCAGCACATGCTTAAAGTAAAGCACATGGTTCTGTGGGTGTTTTTTGGTGTGGGTTTCTTTCTTTTTTTTTTTTTTCCAACATTATTCCAGTGATTTGTATAGATGTGGTTTAGATGAATGTGACTGAATCTGCATTTTGCACTGTATTGTTACAGTTCTGTAAAATATTGAAATTTTATCGTTATACAGTGTATCCTTAACTCTTTGAAAGTTCTACATTTTTCTTCAGTGATTGGTTTCTTGAACTAAGATTTCCATTAGAACTTAGTCTAACATTTTATCAGTTACTCTTTGCCATGTAGAACATATTCATTCTTAATTTCTTGCAAAAAAAGTTAATAGCAATCTAGTTGACAGGGAATGAAATGAGGTATGTTCTGGAAAATAAATTTGACTTGCTGATTCCTTTTAAAGGCAGAATTGTTTGTAGATATAGAGAATAGCATTACCATTATGTCAGCTATTAACACCTTGACTTGTTTGCAATTGCCGTGCTTGCTTCATGTTGTGGCAGCGTGGCTTACAATTTTAGCTCTGTAGCCATGTACTAATTTTTATACGTATTCCCATAATCATAGTAAAGATGTTATGAATTCATATAGCTAGTGCTTACATGTCTAGCAGATGAATGATATTCTTTAAAAAGGGAACAAAGTATACAAAGGGGAAAAGTAACTGTAGGCTGAGTTTGTTTAGATAATCACACCTTTTTATTTATATACTGTATTATATACTCTTTCAAACATGCAAGAAATAAATTTACAGTATAGTCTGTATTTTAATGTAAGCAACCCATATGTATGCACCTACTGCAGAAATAAGCAAATTTCTACATGGGTGCAGCTTGCGTATGTAGTTTTCAGAAATGATACGGAGGAAGGTAAAACGGAAACATGCCTGTATGTATGATTCTTCTATTTTTTTTAAGACCTGTATCTTGGATGCAGGCCTGACTGTATCTGTACCAAAGAGTAAATATATACATTTATGTACATATTCAGTAGACCGTGTGTATGTATATATATGTGTGTGTACACACATGAGCATGCAGAAATCCATGTCCCCAGCTTTTCGGGGATGCAGAAACAAAGTACAGTTGAAATGTTAAGCTGCATATAGAAAGTGTATTGAAATAACATCATTGTGTGTTAAACAATATGGAAATTAACCCAAATCAAAGAGTAGAATGAAGTTTCGTGTTTGGAGTGAGCTGTTGTTCCTGTAGGCGAACTACAGTATTTCTTACTTAAAAAGGGTGTTTTGATTGCTGTAAAAAATGTTAAAAATTCAGTGTCATTCCTTTCAGCTGCTCCTGGCAGAGCATTTTCTTTTTTGTTTTTCAAACCAGTCCTGCATGTTAATATTTAAACCCTTTTTACTTGATTGACTAATGCTCTTGACAGTTGACTATTCTTATGTATTCATGCTATTCCTTCCAGACAATCTGAAGAGCTGAATTCCTACATTAACTGTCTTAAGATAATATTCCGCTTCGAGACAAATCTCTAATAAATTGGATTGTTTAATTACAGTTTTTGCTTAATAATTTTATATTGTATATGGACATCTGGCAAAATGTTCCCTAATGAAAACTGGAACAACTTCAGAAATGTAATAACCAAATTTTTTATAGTAAGCCAGGAACTTTAAGTCTGTGAAAGAATATGTGAAGACATTTTACATGCAGAAAAGAATGAAGAAATTGCACTACCTCAATCCAAAGAATGTAGATGTTTCACTAATAACAATCATCTTATTTGGTGGATTGGGTCAATTTACTGTCATGTTGTCATGACAGTAGAATTATGACATTCTCCATCGAATATGTCATGTCAGAAAAAAATACTTTCAAAGTCTGGAGCTGTGCACAAATAGGGCCCTTTTGCCTTGACAACCGTGCGTGAGGATTCAACACAAACATGGTCTGGGCTTTCCATGTAGCCAGGCCAGCTGAGAGGATTGAGTAATGCTAATGGGTATTTAGCCATGGCATACTGGAGGGAAATAAAAATGAAAGGAAAAAAAAAAGAGGATGTGAGGGAGGACATCAGTGAATGATTTTCCACTGGCTTACTGCAGGTTCGTTGGCATGCTGTTGGGGATGCTTGTTTTTTCCTCTGAAGGTTTAGCTGCAGTTTAGTCCTTGTCTTTCTGAAGGTTTGGACGCTTTGGAGCTGTTGCCTTCCACTTCCTTGCTTGTGTTTTGACAGGAATTTGTGTGGTGTCTTAGGCTTGGGATTTGTTTCAACATACTTGCTTCCCCCTGTTGGGGGGAAAATATATTTTTGTATTGTTTAGCCCTTTGATTTTGAAGAAGTCAAAGTTAGATTCAGATGAAGGCTGTTTATGTTCAAGAACAGCTCGGTTTTAAGAGAGAGAGGTACTAAGATCAAATATTAATATTGTTAATTCAATTTCAGATCCTCTTCACCCAGTTTAACATTTAGAATCAACTGGTATCTCTCCAGTAAAGCTTCTTAAAATGCTTGTTCTTACAGCGTGCAACAAATAATTACCTGTCATTGCCTCTCATATTTGCATTGAATAAATATGGAATCATTTAGGGAAGAAATTTTGAACACGGAGTGAGTGAAGCAAGAGGTATCATTTGTGCTTTGAGGGTCAAATAGTTTGTCTACATTTGGTACAAAGTACTGTTTGTTTATCGTGTATGACACATTTGAAAGAGAAACAAGTATGTAGGCTGCTCTGAAAGTAATGCCGCCTATTTATTTCCAAAGAAACTACAACAGGTACAGAGAACGCAATTCTGTTTCATAGAGAAAATTCTCAGCTACAGAACACTACTTTTTCAGCATAGTAACCACCATTAGCTATGCATTTTTGCCCGTGGTGAACGTGAGCCTTCATGCCATGCTTGTAAAAATCTGCACCAGTGGAGGTGACCTACTGTCACCACTGCAGAAATGCACCACTCACTGCCTCAGTGTGCTCGCATCCACTGGTTGGGCTCCATAAGCATTCAGCAAGCACTGATGAATGTCAGTGGGTACCATTTTTTTAAACGGGAATTCCTTTTCACTCCTTTGCTTCATCCTCTTGTCCATGTCAGATGCCATTCTGTCAGACTGCCCTCTGCTTCCATCTGTCCCATGGCAACAAAATGTAACAGAATGTTCAACCTCTGCTGCTGTACTACCAGCATCCACCTCCAACATCGTGGACCAACATAATGGAACAGGAGACATTATTTTCAGTGGGTGTAATATGGAAGAGTGTGTTGTATCTGCTCTAGGTACATGTGTTACATATGAGCGTAGGTTGCGTTAACGTTTTGGTGGGTCACCAGAAGCAGAGGTGGTGGTGACGATCTTAATGTGAGGAGGGCATGTATTGTTCTGGTGAGAACAGTGAGTGTGGTAGCCAGCCGAGTTCTGAGCTCTCTGTTTGGCGTGAATTACTGACTGCCTTCTTCCTTACCATTTATCTTCTTTTCTTCCTTAGCAGTCTTTTCCCAAGTCCATCTGGATATGTTTTTACAGCTAATAGCAGTTTTCTGGCAAAAAAGACTTTTCTGTGGGGTTTTTCGTCGTTGTTGTTGGTTTTTTTAATACCTCTCTAAATCTGGGAGAGGTAAGAAAGCAGTTCTTTCTGAGGTTAAAAAAGGAAAAAAAAAAACAACGGCAAAGAAACCCCCATCAGGGCTAGTTCAGATTTATACAGGGAAGATCCTTGCTGTGAGAGGGTAGAGCATGCAGTGTTCGGGCTTTTGTACAGGTTTTTATCTTCACTGAGTAGTAGTTGAAGGAATAGCTAGACCACCTGCCATCTGTGGTAATTACGGCTAGAAACAGGAGGCAGCTGAATGAAATAAAGTTTATGCAGTTATTTCTAACACCAAAACACTGCTGTTGTACGATACCTAGTATGTGACCTTCAGAGACTTTTTTTTTAATGGAACTATTAGTTTTTATGGGTTTAGTAGTACCACATCCAGTTCATAATGTTTTAGAGACTTTGTGAGGCTTTGCCAGTATATGAGAAAAGAGTTTCCATAGCAAGTCACTGTTCAGTTGCGTGCATAGCAGGGATTTTAGTTTTCTCTTACAGCTTTGGATGTGCTTAATTCAGCACAGATGAAATTTGGAATTTTCCAGGAAACTGAGCAGCAAAGGAGTCCATCTCCAGTCAGTGCATCTCTGCATGCCTTATTTCGTCTTTAAGTAGTCCACAGTGATGAAGCAGTGTTACTTCAGGTGATTTGTGATGGGTTTGTTCTCAGTTGCCTGTCAATGCTAACATTCATTAACGTGCTTCTGCATCAACCCTTCCATTTTTTTAGGCAATTCTGTCTGAGTAAATGCTACTAATTCAGGTTGCGTTGTTAATTTAGGTCTAATGAGTACCGGGAAAAACTGAATAGGATAGATGTTTTTGTGCAGGTGTTCTAAGCACTGCTGGAGGACTCAGATCCTAGGGACTACGTTATAGCATAGTGCACAAGCACAGGAGATGCGTTCAACTAGAGCATTCCTTACACTGTCGTGGATTTGAGAGATATGGTTTGACGCTCTCTTATCACCCAACATAAGTCAATTGATAAGTCAATTGTTTTCTGGCTGTAAAGCTATTTATCATTATGTAACAGAACCTGGATGCTATTTCAGTTTATGTTGTTGTTTCTCAGGAAAGCAGCAAGTGCCATCTCTGGCTTTTACATGTTTTCATCAGCCGTCAGTGTGCGGGTGTAACCAATTTTCTACATGTAGCCAGAGAACCTTCTGTGTTACCAGAAAGAACTTAGTTTTTAGAAAAGATCTTTGTTACTTAACCTTTGCTGGAATGGATTAAAAATAACATGCTGCTGTTGATGTGGTTACTGCGTGGGTTCTGATGGTCATGCAATCATGAAGCAATTCTGAGGTGTTTGCTGATGTCATAAATGCACAGATCAGTCCTGTCTTCAGGTGTTGAAAGGATGTCTGTTCAATACTGACGTGAAAAATACTGAAATAATGCTGATACTGAGAACTCATGAACTGACTTCTTTAGACTGATGGGCACTTAAGTTTTCAATTTATGAGCAGTCTAGCCCCCACACGTAACAACTGCACCTGATTGCCGAGCTGGTGCATTTTAAGTCACCAGTCACAGACTCAGTACTACTGAATCACTGAGTATTAGAATCTGAAATTTGCTCATGTGTCATATCATTCACCTGCAGCAAGTTCTAGTGTGGTCCATGTTTCCTTCTTACTGGTTAAGATTTGTCTCATACTTCTACTAGTCACTGAAGAAATCTCTAAGGTCTGGTTTCTTATGGTCTCTTTATATGGATGTTAGGTTCTGTTTAATAGAGTGGATCTGTGCATGAGATTGTATCAAACAATAGCAGCATTATCATCCTGCATTTTTATTGAAACAGAGAAAAGGTTTCAGTTGCTACAAACTTTACATGTTGAAGTTGGCCATGATTGACTAAGGTAGTACCCTTTCCTAAAGTGCTAGCATTCCTTTTTAAGTAGCCATTTCAGTACTTCCAGGTTTCCTTCTGTTACCACCTCTTCTTAATGTTAACTATTAGAAATATTTCTCCTGTCCCATAGTGATCCAGATGTGTAGTTTGTGGTACTTCACTGAACTTGGTATAGGCTGTCCATGTCTTTCCCGTACTGGAAAATGCACACAACAATCCAAATGTGTCTCACCAGGGCCGAATAAAGGGAGTGGATCACCTTCCCTGCTATTCCTGTTGCAGCCTCAACTTAATAATATGGTATCATTAGTATAGAAGTATAAGTGATATAAACGTAGAAGTGTTGTTAAACATACAGTTGTTCAATGTAGGGGCCAGCTTTGAAGTGAGTTAGCAACAGTATAATCTGCTTTGCAACTGAAAAACATATAGTTACACAACTACATCCCAGTTGCTTTGAATTTATTGGAGTAAACTGGATTTTGCATTCTTCCTGGCTGAGGATTAAACACTGTTCCAGGGACAGTAGGTTAAATGATCTTTGTATTCTTTTCAATTTCTAAGGAAGCTTAGGCATTCAATTGTTAAGATTAAATATAATCAGGTAATTGCACGTAATTCGAGTTAACGGCTGTCACTGGGACACTGACAGGCCAGCTATCAACCTTGACCAAAGTGAGGAATGAAAGGTCTTTTACTGAGTTACGTTTTACCCTTCAGATTGTAAGATTTGTGTTAGTATTCCAATAGCGGCTGTATTCCTTTTATTGCAGTACTTTCAGGAATCCTGTTGAACTGATATGATGGACTTTAAACAAATCTTCATACTTACCAGTTTTGAACAACGTCACTTGGATGAACCGTCAGTTGTATGACTTTTGCATGTGCATGTACTGGGGCACGTGGATTTCTGTGCAACATTGTTTGTGTCTGTAAGTGACCAAAGCATAGAGTGGCAGTCAGAAAAGTATTCCGTGGTTCCTCACACTGTTCCTTGTTACAGCACCAGATGGGGAATCAGCTTTGATTGGGAGGTGGTCTCTGCAGTTGTACATTGCCTCATGTTCATGAGGAGGGTAAGAAATGGGTTAGGAAAGGACCTTAGTTCTTTTTCTTTTTTATTCTCCAGTTTATTCCTCTGTAGCTGTGGTACAAGTGAGAGCCAACTCATATCATCTGTTCCCAGTAGGGAATGTCTGTGTTCATCCTTACCCTTGGCAAAGTTGTATCTGAGCCTGTGAGGAGGAATTAACAGGAATGATCTAATTCATATTTAAAGATAAATGTTGACCAGTGACAAATAGAATGGAAGTAAGATCTGCATTTGTGCTTAAGTTGAGTGTTTAGCGTGATCCAGTTTTCTTTGTGCTGTTTCCACAGCAGTATAGGCAGGCTGGAAGTATGGAGATCATAGAACTGTGAGATTGTTTGAGTTGGAAGAGACCTTTAAGGGTCATCGAGTCCTACTCTCCTTCAGTGAGCAGGGGAATACCTTTAGCATAACTGCTTTGGATGCCAGCTATCCTACCAGCTGCTCTCAAGGTGCCAGCTTTAATTTCTGTCTTTCCTTACTATAAATGTTACGTTGAAGGCTGGATTTGGCTTCTCTAGGAAAAGAAGTAGATACAAAACATAGTGATATCAGCTTGTTCTCTCCCCCTTTCAAAACCAACCTTCCAAGTCAATGTAAAGCGAGGCTGTTTGCAGAGAGGCACCATGTCCTGCAGCGTGTCATGGCGTAGCTGGCTGGAACCAGCCCTGCAGGTCGTGTCTGCAGTGCCATCTCCTCACTGAGTTCTGCTGGCAGCACCTGGGCACGGCCCTGTGCGGGGCTGCCTCAGTGCCGTAGTGGTGTTCACAGCTAGCAGCAGGCTGCTAAAACTGAGCCACTTGGCCTTGGGATGGGAAATCCTGCTGTGAAGTGGAAGAAGTCTGTTTTTTTCTTAATGATTGAGTTGGTACTGCACAATGACAGCTTTAGAAAGTCTTGGATAGATGAGTGAGTCGGGGCAGGAATTAGGTATAACTTAGTAAAAGCAATGAAGACCTTTGCGTACCCTGGCTACCTTCGCTAGTACTCTAATTGCTTTATTCAGAAAAAAAGGAAGAGGACTGAATTTCAGCTAGCCCCTTCCTTTCCTACCTCTCCCAGCTGGGCCTCAGTTGGTCCAGGTGTTTTTAGTGCTTTCTTGTTGCGGGTGTTTCTCATTTGTGTTTGTGGAGAGGGTTTCTTCACCAAAAAGTCAGCTACAGAAATTCTGGACGCTGGAAAGATACCCAGTGCTGAACTTCGTATGGATCCTTGGAGGACTGGTTGCTCTCCAGGTTGCTGTGAAGCACCTCTACCACTGCTAATTGCCTCAGATACTGGATACCATTCTCAACTGTGGTCCACTTGCCTTGGTAGTTTGTAAGGTCGTCTTTCAGAGGATGCTTTGCCTTCATACTCAGCAGGAGCTGTCAGAGCTGTCTGCAGAGTCTGTGGATTGTTGCCCCTTTTCTGCTCCTTTTGTTGACTCTCCAGCCCTTAGGGATGGGTCTGAGCTGCCAGTGACTTTGTCCTTCCTGACTAGGCCTCAGTACCCCAGTGTCAGAGAAGACAGGTGATAATCCCCTCTACCTGGATGGCAGCTGTAATCTTTCTGCATCACGTGAGTGTTGTGGTTACACAGCTGTACATGAGAAACTGAAGGGCTGTTTCAGCAAGGCAGGAGGCATCTGTCCTAGAGGAGAGGAGGGAGTTGCCATTCTTCGTTTCCTCGCAAAGTGAGGGAAAGGAGAAGAGGAGGAGGAGGGGAAAGATACAATTATTAGTTGCCTTAATGAAGTGGTTTCTGGAGTACTGGGAGATGGCAGCAATACAAGGGTCAAATAAGAAATCAGACTTTAGGCCATTGCTTTATAATTCTCCCACGCAAGGAAAACATTACTTTCCGCTGTTGCTGTTTGCTATTGTTAACAAGCCCTGAGTTTGCTAATCCTGGCCAGCAACGAAGCACCCACCAGCTGCTCAGTCACTGTCCCCCTAGCCCTACAGAGGGATAGTGAAGAAAACTGGAAGAGCAAAAAGGAGAAAAAAGTCATGGATCAACATAGAGGCAGTTTAATTAAAATGAAGGAGGAGGTGGGGGGAAAGCAAGTGATGCAAAGACAATCACTCACCACCTCCCACGAGCAGACTGATGCTTAGCCAGTCTCCAAGCAACAGCTACTTTAGAAAGGCTCTCCTCCAGTTTTATTACTGAGCATGACATTTACATGATATGGAATGCCCCTTTGGTGTGCTGGGGTCAGCTGTTGTACTTCTGTCCTCTCCTAGCCTCTGGATGGGCAAGGTGGGAAACAGAGATGGCCTTGCTTCTTAGCAATGGCTAGAACATGGATGTGTTATCGACCCTGTGTTAGTCACAAATCTAGGAAGTTAGTTAATAAAGTCTGTCCAAACCAGACAGTGTAATGGGGAAACAAGTTATGGAAGTGGTAGTGAGAAAGGAAATTAAAGAACAAATACTAAACTCTGTCCTATGTCTGTTCGCATTAGTAAAGCGAAAGAGCTTGAGGCTAGTCAAACATTTAAATATTTGCTGAACTTCAGTGTATGAGCATTTCTATCCATACAGACAGTGATATGGTCTTTGTGTTCTGTATGAACAGTGCCTGTATTTAGCCTGACTCTTCAAGTGGTGGAATTACTTAGCTGCAGATAAGAAAAATCAATAAAAAATATGGAATGTTAAATAAAAAAAAAGAAAACCGGGAAGAAAGCGTGAGTGATAAAAGCTTCTAGGCTAAGGCAGAGATGAATGATAAATACTGTTTAATATTGTAACTTGAATGTCCTAGCATTTCTATTAGCTTTGTTTGAAGAGAGGAAAAATATCATTTCCATCATTTTGGAGTATATTCTGTAACTTAGTTTCTTCTTCTCCTTGCCAGATGGATGCCTTCTAGCCAATCGGCGAGTCCTACTGCTGCCTCATGTCTGGCAGCATCTCTGAATGATCACATGACTCTTGATATGGATGCAGTCCTGTCAGACTTTGTTCGGTCCACAGGGGCAGAACCAGGTCTGGCCAGAGACTTACTAGAAGGTAAGCTTTCAGGACACAGTTATTTCCTATGTCTGCTTCTTTCTTAAAGCAAGAACCAGTAATAACAAAGAAAGCTCTAGCCTCTGTAAACAGACATTTCTTAGTATTTTGGTTAGCAAGCCAATTCTTGCAGTCAGTTGACCATAGATTTCATCAAAGTAGATGGTTTTGGCAAAAGCCTTAAAAAGTTCTTAGTGTGTTAGATTGCTTATTTTAACTTATTGACAATCATGTTAAGTGTATATGTGCCACCCAGGGAATGGGGGCATAAGGCTTTAGCTTAATTTTGTCATTTTTAGCTGTCTGAAAGCAGTTGTAAATATTTTGATTCACTGGCCAAGCTAAGTTGTATCTGAAATGGTCACACTGTAGAGTGACAAAGAAACCAGAGATATTTTGGGGTCTAAATTAAAATACGTGCCTAATTTAGACTTGATGGTATGGGAGTCAAATGGCTGCCGTGTTTAAAACATCTAAGAGGCTGTATCAGAAAAATAACCGGGTCTTTTTAGTAATTTTATTATAGCATTAAGCTTAGAAGCTTGAAAGTGGAAGAATATCTTTGATTTTGAAAGCATCTTGCAATGGTCATTTTTGTTCTTTTCTTCTGATCTGGTCTTGTAAAAATGTGTGGGGATGAAAAATTAGAAATGATTTGGTAGCTGTCTATGTAAATTGCTGTCTGGTTCTGTCAGCTTTTTCAGTTGAAGTTTTTGGTTGTTCTTCTTCTTTAAACAACATTCTTTAAGAAATTTAACACTAATTACTAAAGAACCACAGCAGATTTGGGGGTATACATTGGGTATGTATCTACTTTTTGCAAAAACGGTGTTTCTTTACAGTGTTTATGCTGGAACTTTTGCATTTTGCTGTGTTTTCTTTTCATTCCGGGTTTATCATTAGTAAGAAGTGATGTATTCAGAGATGTACACAATTTTACGTATAAACAAAACCAAAACACACAAAGCAGTGTATCTCATTATGAATATCTTTGGCTTGCTGTATTTAACAGTCTTCACTTTTGTCTGACCGCTTTGATCCAACCTGTTATTCTAGCCTGGAGTTGGTCTTGGTCTGTTATTTTTTTGGTTGTTTGGTTGTGTGATTTGTTTGTTTTTGCTGTTGTTTTTTCACTGTTGCTGTTTTATTTTGTTCTCATCAGTATCAAGATGGATTGTCATTTATTGAGCTGATTTGTCTTTGTGAAAATTTGAGAAGGGTTTCTCTATATCAGAGGTACTTGAAGTGCTACTTACCTTGTTTTCCTTGCTATAACAGATAATGCTTCCATACAAATACGGAGTAGTATTGTTCTGTGTTGTATTTCTAATTTGTGTAGATGAATAAATTCACACCATACATGTTAACAGGAATTGGCAATAAGCAATTTAATTTTTCTGAACAGACTAATAGACATATGCAATTAGTGCCAATTATTTCTTCTTGTATGGGAACTTATCAAGGTAAAAGCATTACTGCCAGTCTTGGATAAGAATGTGCTCATAGGAAAATTTCAGCACATGCAGGTAACGGATGTATTTGGTTAGCTGTTAACACTGGTTGTACCTCATTCTGTGGGTCAGTAATTCACTCAGTGGTTTCTCATTTGTTTAAAAAGGACATGGAAGAGACTGCCACACTTACCTCACTGTAATTATCTTTAGCAGTCACAGTGTGCAGGTTTTGCAGTATTTTACTGACGCTCCTGCTGACACAGTGCTATGATGTGGCTAGCATTTAAAGGCCTTTCATGCACATCACAATGCTGTGAAGACAGGTATAATGAGTCAGATATTTCCCCCCCAAAAAATGCAGCTCAAGTCGCTCATGTCACAGCCTCATTTAGCTAGGTTTATAGCATACTGTTAGGTTTGCATCTGCTCTGGGCTCAGGAAGACTTCTAGGTAATATTCAGGCAGTATTGCAGATCTTCCTTCCTGAATTTGGAAATGTCCTGTGTTCTCAGTGTTCTGCACTCTGTGAGCAGCACTGAAAGCGATGAAATAACTTCATAAAGCTATAATATTCAGAAGAGTGACTTCCCACTCCATGGTATGCAAGGCTATAGCAAATGTCTATCACCTGGTCTTGGAGTGATGATGTTTGTGTAATGATTTCAATTAAAAATATGAAAACAGGCATACATATTTTTGAGAAGTTCAAAGATTTTATTTGAATTTGTACTCCTAAAATATCTGTCATGGAGAGCTTTGTGTCAATTAGGGTGGCTTGTATAGGCTCATTTCCATGCAATCACGACTTTTTGTCAGTTCTTCCAGGATCCCTGGCCCTTCTCTCTCCTTGGTCTGTTCATAGATTCTATTTTTGTAAACTGAATATTCAAATTTTGCTTCTTACGGGATATACACTTCTTTTTCAGAGCCATTTCTAATAACATTTCCTTTCAGTGACTTTTGGCGAAGATAACTTGAATCCCTCTATCCTGTAGACAATTTGTAAAATTCCTGCAGTTTTTTTCTGTTGAGCTTTGTACTGAGTACAGTTACTTGTCTGACCAAAACGTTCTGCTTAATGTGTTGACACAAATTCCAGGTAGTGTCCATTCTTGATTTCAAATGAAGATAGAGATGAAGAAGGTGTTTTCATCCAATGGTTCCATACAAAATCACAGAATTGCAGAGTTTGGAGAGGTCTTCAAGAGACTGAGTCCAACCTTCCTACTAAAGAAGGTATCCTACAACAGGTTGCACAGCTAGGCATCCAGACAAGTTTTGAATTTCTCCATAGGAGACTCCACAACCTCTCTGGACAACCTGTTCCAGTGCTCCATCACACTTACCATAAGTTCTTCCGCATTTTTGTATCGAACTTCCTACATTCCAAGTTTCGAGCCATTACTCCTTGTTCTGCACTGTGCACCACTGAGAAGAGCCTGGCCTCTCCATTTGCCTCCCACTTCTCTTTAGATATTTACAAGCATTTATCAGGTCCCCCTCCCTCAGCTGCCTTTTCCCCAGGCTGAAACAGACACAGGTTATTCAGCTTTTTCTCCTATGGGAGATGATAAAGGGCCCTCCACTGATCTCCTTCTAGGAGATGCCTGTCTTTTTTTGAACTGGGGAGCCCAGAACTTGATACAGTATTATATCCTAATTATATCTAAACGTGGCCTCAATGGGGCAGAGTAGAGAGGGAGAATCACCTCCCTTGACCTGCTGGCCACGTTCTTTTTAATGTACCCCAGGATCCCATTGGCCTTCTTGGCCACAAGGGCACACTGTTGGCTCACTGCCAACCTGTCATCCACCAGATCACCCAGGTCCTTTTCCACAGAGCTCCTCTCCAGTAGGTCATTCCCTAACCTGTACTGGTGCTTGTGGTTATTCTTCCTCAGGTGCAAGACTTGCTCTTGAAAACCTCATCAGGTTCCTCCCTGCCCAACTCTCCAGTCTGTCCAGGTCTTGTTGAATGGTAACACAGCCTTCCAGTGTGTCATCCACTCCTCCCAGCCTTATATCATCAGCAAACTTGCTGAGGGTGAACTCTATCCCTTCATCCGGGTCACTGACATTGAATGAAATTGGACCCACTGCTAGTGACATGGCTAGTTCTTTTTGTGGTTTTGTTTTTTTTAGATAAACAAAAAAAAATCTTGTATTGGTTCTGGTTTGTGTATGTCTGACTCTTCTTGGCAGCTGTAAGTATTATGGAATAAAAAGTAGTGTAGTCCAGTTTCTGATAAGTTTTTGATAAGTGAAACTTGCAGAGCTGCAGGCCTCACTTTTTGTGTTTTCTGTCATTCAAAAGAATGCATAAAGAATTCCTTTGAATAAATTAAGTATATACCTTTCTAGCGTTACATGCCAAACAAAGTTTGCCTTTTGTCAGTTGCGTTATTTATGCTGTTGTTTGTATCTTTGACTATGCTTGCTTTAATATAGCACAAGGAGCTTGTGGTCAATATATGCTCACTCTTAACATTTCAGAATAACCAATTCTAATGTTCTCTGTAGTTGCTTAACTCATAAAGAGTTCACATTTCACAGACTCAGAAGCATTAGTTCAGTTGTTTGAGAATTTTGCCATGCACATCTGAAAATAGATGTAAATGCAGACTTTAAAAGCTGCATCAAAGTTAAACATTGGCTTTGGTTTTCTTAGTTCTACATAAGAAATTAAAATCAATTTCATGGTGTTACAGTGTCTTTTAAGTACGTTTATAAAAGTCCCACAGCTGTCTAATCAGCCATTCATTGGTGGTTAAAATTGCAATAATAATTGCTTTGTTGATATTTCTCCAGTGAATAATGTTTCCTTTCTACTTGGTTAGTTGAAAGGCCAGTTCTAGGCCACTTGCTGTTTTGTATTCACGTGGTACAGCTGTGGGAACTTAAAATGTACAGACCTGAAGAATAGTCAAGGAAAGATGTGGAGGCGAAAGGGGCTTAATACTTAACAACACATGGAGGTGCACTTTAACAAGTCATCTGTCTTGCTTTTGAAGTTTTCGTGAGTTTCTTGAATGTTGTAAAGATCCTTTGTTCCATTACAGTTTATTCTGATACTTTGGTAGATTTATAAGCAGCATAGTTTTCCTTTTAAAGAAAGCTTTAAAACTTGAGATTACAGTCTAATAGGTCATAGAGCCATGTGTCATGAGTCATTCACTGATTTTTCTTTTCATTTGACTGTATATTAGAATTGGAAAAAAATAAGATCATTTTCCTGCTGTTCAGTGTAATAGTGGCAAAGTTTGACTATAGATACGTTTTGTAACTGTTTGAGCTCAGCTACTACTAAAGGCTTTGTTTTTGTAAGACTGTCTTGCAAACAAATTCTGCAAAAAGAGAACGGTAGAAATGTATTAGACATGGTGATTCCCTGCAAAGCAAAAACCTGTAAGAATCTGACAGCATACTGGTCAAAAGTATTGAAGATCTCCTGACAATTACGTTCTGGGACTTCCATGAATCTGCATGAACGAGTTGTTCTTAAACCTCAAGAGCTTTTACATCAAACACTGCAGATCCGCGTTGCAACCATTCCCTTCAGCGGGTAAGGTATGCCAATGGGAAAACGGAGTTTTGATTGGTCCCATTTTGTCTTCAGAGATGAGAGTTGGTGTGGGACTTCTTAATTCCCAAGGGCAGTCTAAGAAAGGACACCAGTTTTGGTGACAATATGCTAAACCAGCTTCTTCCATTCTTGACGTTTTTGCAGCACCTGAGAGAACTCAAGCACAGAATTATTAATAATTAGTTCTGCACTGTTTTCAAACAGAGGTTTTGATAGCACAAAAGAATGCAGTTTTATTGCAACTGAGAATAAATTAGTAGCTATGAAGTCTGAATAACCTCCTCCGCCAGCTTTTTCTTTTTCCTTTTGCCTTTAATATCCTAATAACCTCATGCCCACTCCTGGGGTGAGGATATAAGGTAGCCAAGATCATGGAAAAAAGCCTGTCATGGGACATGTATACTGCTAAGCTAAACCTTCTTTCTCTCTGCTCAGGAGGCTTTCATCTACCCTTCTCTGTACCAGTACCACTTTTTTTCTGCTCACAGTGTGCCATCACGCCTGAGCAATAGCTGAGCGAGCTATTTCTGGGCTGAATTCTGCAGAGTTCAGTCTCCACATCAGAATCTATGTTCCATCAGAAACTGCAGTACTCCTTGTCCAATCTAACACTTGCTGGCAGTGTCTTGTGCATAGAACAATTCATGCTTGTTTTTGATTGCTTTGTTCCTCTTGGTATCTTCCTAAACATTTTTTATTGAAGGGCTTCCTCTACTCAGCACTTCTTGCATTCATTGCCTGAATGCTGCCGTGGACCACCTAGGCTATTTTTATCATTCTTTTCAATTAAAAGAACAGCTTTTTACTTACAGTACTAAAATTCTTAGTTGCTATTATGGGTGAATTATTAAAATGGAAAGCACATTTCTGTCAGCTTGGTTATGACTACAAGCAATGCTCCTCCTGGTTGGTTATAACTCCAGGGAGGTTTCTTGGTTGATAGCAGTTTACACCTTCTGTAGTCTTACAGAGACTTTGAAGTAAACACCCAATGGGAATTAACTTCTGAGAGCCTGAACATCTACAAATAAGTGTCATCAGAATCATGGCATCTCCAAGATGTCATTAATCCTGATGCTTAATAATTAAGAGGCAAGCAAAAGATAGTGAATGTGTCCCTGTGGAAGTAAGAGACACCAAAGACTATTCACTGCCTGTACCAGATAGCAAATAAAACTGCAGGTTGAGGAGAATATGAGCACCACATCTGTCAGCAAATTATAGAGTGGGTAGAATGACTGTGACAATTGCTTGGCTCTCCGAGCAGCATTTGACTCTGGAGACATGGAAATTGGATCCGACATTGCACATTGTGGTGGTTTAGGAATCTGTTGTGCTTGAAGCAGATCATTTTGTATAAAAAAAAATACCTCATACAGACCTGAATTCTATTCTCTGTATTACTACCAAGACCTTGTGTGTGTGTGTGTGTATGTAGAACAAAAACGAAAACAAATGTATTCAGCTAACTTAACCTGAAAGCGATAGCTTTTCCAGGACTGCAAACAGGCTTTCACATAATTCCTTGAGACAGAAGCTTTCTTTTGGACTGACGGTATCCACAAGTGCAGTGTGAACATCTGCATCTTGTTCTAAGTTTAAAAGCACTTTATGAAATAGCATTCAAATCTCTCAATGCGTCTTGGGCACCAAGACCTTCTTGCCAGTTCTTTTCTCAATTCTTTTCCATTGTATCTTCTTCCAAACTCTATTCCTTCTAATTTTAAAATTATGCTTGCTGGTATTATTATCCTGTCTTTCTAATTACGAAAACTAAGTGGCTGAAGGACAAGCAAATGCTTTTTAAATTTGACCCAGTTTGCAATAGAGAAGGACAGTTCATTCTGTATTACTATAAAAGAGTTTTTTCATTAAATTGAAACAAAACCAATTGTATTTTCATTGTATTAGCCTTTTTTTTAATATTAGAAAACCAGAAAAGCATGGTATTTTATTGCATCCACTTATGTGTAATGTAGCAAAACTCCACATTGGTGGTTTACATGTTTTCACTCAGTCTTTATTACTTGGGAGATTTTCTGTTGCTGCTTCCCACAGGTCAGTACCACTGCTTCAGGTGCCTGGTTTTGGTACTAACTTTCCTTTCCTCCATTATATTTTTCAATGGTTAGTGCTTGATTGCTGAAAATATATACTGAGCTTTAGATCTCATTCAAAAATATGCTCTTCATACGCTTTTACAGCAGTAAAATTGATTCTACTTAAACAGTAGTTGCTTTGTTTTGAGAACATTTGTGTTCAATATTGATTTTAATAGCCAAGCAGGAGCACATACTTGCCTTTATGAAAGCAATTGTAACTTAAAACATTTTTATGGCTATCTGGTCTGAAACTCTAATGATGGCCTTCTGTAGTCACAGGCTTTCTGTATAGGTGTGGATGAACATAGAGGTTGCTAAGAGATCAGGTAACATATAGATTAGTTTTCAGACAGCAGGAGGTATGCAGGCAGTGATCACTTGGTTAGTACAGAGGATAAAGGATAAGGCATAGGATGAGATATATTGAAATGCCAATGCTATAGACAAACATCAGGAGCAGGAGATTTGTGAAATTCGATGTCAATAATAATAATGGAAATAAGAAGGAAATCAAATTGCAGCAATAATAATATATTTAACTGTAGGTACTTGTATAAATGGTTTTATTCATTTATATAAATATCTTCAGCATTTATTTGTATGAAAGGCAGTATCTTTGTTTTTTTTCTGCTAGACTGTTTGTCTGCGTCACGTTTAACTATTACATAGAAATAATTGATATCTGTTTCCAGCTTCATGTAGGACTTAATCGACGTACGTGTAGTACAGCATTAATGAAAGTCAGGAGATGGTTGAGTCATGCAATGTGTGTGTTCAAATAGGCTGACCCATGGAAGTTAAGAGATGCAGTAGAAAGATGTCTCCCTCTGAGAACAGCGTATATAAGCAGAATTTAAAAAAAAAAAAAACAAAAAAAAAACAACTCCACATAATTGGTGGAGAAATTTACAGTGTTGTCATATGATTGTACAAAACCATCTCTCCCAAAATAGCCTCTTATTCTTTCCCTCAGACAGTTCCTTTTATAGTTCTCTTGTGGAAGACTTGGCAAAGGGAAGGCGAAACTGAGCAGCTATCAATGTCTTGTTCCACCCAGATCAGAACTGTCATTTCCAGCTGTCTGTTCATCTTCAGTGACTTTGCAATCAAGCAGAAAAATGGGAAGACATTAACTAATTGTCCTTGCTATGTTATTTTTATTTGAGAGCTTCAACCAAAACTAAGACTTATTTTAAAACCTATGGTGTAATATTAGTTTGGTTTTGCATCTAAGCTTTTCAGAGTGAAGCTGATCTAGAATTCCTCTTCTTATCATGTACCTGTTACTATTCATGATTTCATTTAAAGTGAACTTGTGGAATGCTTTGTTAGCAGAACGGACTTCCTCAGATGGAGAAGAAGATAATGGTAGACTTCCTATCTTAAATGATTATCAAGTTGAGGGAAGTTATTTTTTTAATTAATCTGTTCTGTTAATTAATTGTTCACTGGTCTAGTTGCACAAAATGAGGGTCATTTGATGTTGATGAGAACTAAGAATCAGCTAACTGTCTGGAAGGACAGAGGCTGTTTTCTGTTTTTCCGGATGTCTTTCTACCTTGGTCGTCTTTTACCTCCCAGTTTTAATAAATAGAGGAGATGGTGTCCAGTGAAAGAGAAGTAACTGAAGTGGTAAAAGAGTTTTTGCAGTTGAAAGGAGTGTTTCTTACCTTTTTCTCATCTTATTTGTTTTTACATCACTTACAACTCTGCATTGTACCTGCAATCCAAATTCTAAACATTTGGAGAGAGTCCTTTGAAAAAAAAAGGTCTATGAAATAGTGAGGTGAGGGTAAAAGGCCAGAACTTGCCTAGCTCAGAACAGTTCTTGTGACTTCACCAGCACATGCAGCTAGATGCACAAGTTGCGATAAAAAGTTGAAGTTAGTCATGGTTCAGCTGAAACACATAAGTAAGGGTTCCTGAGTAGATTTCATCAAGGTACTGGAACGATTGAACAATGTTATTTGTTAATAATCTTTACTTCTGGTCCTAAAGAGGATTGATCTCAGTCCTGTCAGCCAGCAGGATCACTCAAAACACCCAGGCGTATATGTATTCCAGGAGTCCTGCCTATGACAAAATGCACCAGCCACGCTCAGCTTTTAATTTCCAGTGTGTCAAAGGTGAACACTTTCCACTTCCCAAATATGCAGGGTGTCAGGAACACATAAATCTGGACAGGACTAATTGAGACTGATAGGAAAAAGAAGAATTTTAAAGGGCTTTCTCTGTTTTAGAGATCTAAGTCGGTTCATAGCCTTCAGGCCTCATTGCATTCTCTTGTGAAATGGAACATCTGTGAAACTCCAAAAGCAGGTACGATTCTCGTGCTATAGTTGGCCCTAAATGGATTGATGGTGGGCATATCCTCGTTTATAAGGAGCACTTGAGGGTAGAACTTTTTCATTTCTCCTCTCAGCCTTGCAGCCAATATTTTCAGCTAAGAACTCTTTTCTGTCATCTTGGAAGGAAGACAGTAATGTAGAGATTAATGCTGTTTTACTTTTTGCCATGCGTAGATGCTCAAAATCTAAGCTGAAAGATGGCACCGAGCATAGATGGAGAGAGTCCTGGGCTTTGTTTTTAGAAATAAGGTATACACCCTGCCAAATTCTGGATTTGTGTCTCGTGCTTCATAGATTTCTCTGACTGTACATCCTTGCAGGTAGCTTTCATCCACATAAGGGAAAGGGCTGCCTGAATTGAGCATTCCTGCTGAAAGCTCTTTTGCTGTTTAACTGCTTTGTTACCGAGCCGCAGTACAGCCTCGTGTAAAATGCTGGGTCGGTGTAATGGGCTAAAAGAGGAGATGATGTTCCTTCCACGTAGCAGCTGATACTTCGTATTTGTGGCACAGCTGCTATTCTAAGAACACCTTTGTATATGACAGTGTGGAATATTTGAGTCACAAGGTAGTGACTCTCTACACTGGTTTTTGAAAGAGTGAAAATGATTGGGATGACATAGGATTGAAAATGTAGGATTTGTCTGCCAGAAAGACTTCTGTTCTGTAGGCAGGGAGACTTTGGTTTGTTTGTTTTTTTTAATTATTGTAATTATTATTCAGTTTTTTGTATTTTCAATAGGGGCTTAGTTCTGCAGAAGCTTTGCATTAGCTTTAGTTGCTTAGTTGTGATTGTGATTTATTGTTCTCGACTAGTAAAATGTGCAGTGATAGTAAAAATATGTAAGAAATGCTGGCAAAAGCACTTAGATTTGTATTGTTACACTGCTTCTTCAGTAGTCCTTGTTTTCAGAAAGGTATTGTATTTGCATGCTATTTCTGTTAAGTATGAAAAGGTAACATGGAATGTAAAGTAGCTGGGCAAATATTGTGTTCTATTAGAATGGTTAAAAATTCTGATAGTGTTCATTTCAGTTTTGCTGTCATTTTGTGAAAATAGTGATTTTTCCTATCTCCTATTTGTCATTTTGAAAACTGATGCTCTCTCTTCCCCTTAGCTTAGCTTCCTGTTCAGCATCGTCGTCCTCTCTAACCTGTCCCTTTCCCTTTTGCATCCTTTTTTTTAATGTTTTTGGTCCTTTTCAACTTTAAGCTGCATTTCTTGTCCTTTTTGAGATATCTTTTGCTGAAGTCCTGCATGTGTATTGTTGCACGCTGACCTTCGCTGTGGACCTTACTACTTGGAGCTCTCCAAGTCCTCTGTGTGAGGTTGCATCCTTTCTGGCGTTTTGTTTATCACTAAATCAGGAATTGCTGGTGACCTTTCAAATGTTCTTTTTAACATATTGGAGTAGGTGGATATGTGAAGGTTGTGAGTGTGGCTTTGTAATTGCATGCTTGCTATTCCTGCTGATTAACGATGAGTGTCCCCTAATTGTATGATGGCTGTTAAGAATTGAAAGAAAATGAATTTAACTGTTGCAGTGCTACTGATCTATGCTGTTTTAGCAAAAACAAAGACACAAAAAGACGCTAAAGCCTAAATAAACAGCGTGTTACTCAGCTCTTGCTGCACAAATGTTATCAGCCTGAAAAATATAAATTCTAGCAACTGTACAGCTTATGTGGGCTGCCTAAGGGGTGCCTGAGTGTTGTTGTTAAGAAGTGAGAGACGTGATCTGATGAAGCACATGCTTGACTCTGTGCAAGTGAGGATTACTTGCATCGAGCACTAAGAAGCCTCTTCTCTTTTGGCTGGAGAGAAACAATGTGAAATGATGGGACGCGGCCGAGGGATGGTGTGTCTGACTGTGGTTGGTGTATTGGAGAGCAGCATGAGGACATTCCACCCCCTGAGAAGTGAAATGTTGAAGAACTGCAGTAAATTCAAACAAATGTGCAGCAGTGGATGGGTGCAGAAGGCCGTGGGTTCTATAGATATAAATAATAGAATACGAAGCAAGAATACACACAAGGAAAGAGTTGTATCCCTGTCGGTTTGCTGTGTACTTTCAAGGTGTTAATCAGCTGTGCATTTTTGTTCAGGAGAGAGCAGCTGTAAATGTTTTATCCAAAAGCTGATGCTCTAAGTGAGAATGATTTCTCTGTTCAGGTTTGTTTTAAATGCATGGGGAGATGGTTTCCAGGTTCCCAGTCTGCTCTCAGACCGACCTGAGCAAATGTCCTTTTTTCTTTGGCAGGCAAAAACTGGGACTTGACAGCAGCTTTGAGTGACTATGAGCAGCTCCGGCAGGTGCACACCGCCAACCTGCCGCAGGTGTTCAACGAGGGCAAGTACTGCAAGCAGCCCGAGCCCGAGCAGCCCCCTCAGGTGACAAAGGCCGAGCGGCCCTGCCTGCAGCGGCAGGATGACATCGCTCAAGGTAAGAGCTCTTCTCTGGGGCTTCTGTGGGACAGCTTTCTAGCTGGTCTGCTTGGGAGTTTGCTTGTCTGCAAAGAGGTTGAAGTCAGTGGCCGCCAGCCTTTGATCTGCATCACTGCGATGGGTTTTGCAGAGCTGCTATGTGTTGCATTTTTCAGCTGTCACAAGCTTTGCTTCAGCTCTACAAGTTGTTGGTTTTTTTAAATGAGCAATTCAAGTTCAAAAATGCACTATTCCTAGGCAGTCCTGTGGTACATAAAAAGGGAATCAAAGACCACTGCTATATGTAGTGCTTCATGTAGTGCTTTTATGCTACATGAGACACAAAAAAGGTTTTTTAATAAATAGTCCATATTTCAGTCTTTACATTCTTTTTCATAGTGTTTGAATAGGGTGTATGAAATCTGTGAATAAATTTCAGCTTTTAATTTTTGATCCTTTATGGCTCCCCAGAAAAAAGAACATCCCTTCCCAAGTCCCACCAAACAGACATTGAAACCTTCAGAACTAAAATGAGTCAGCTACCTCAGGCAGCTGATTTCCAGTACAGCCTCATGAGCATTAGAATTTACTTTTTTTGCATGCAATTCTGTTAGAAGTTTTCACTCTCTTGCTTGGATTGATGGAATGCATTTCTTTTTCGTATTTATTTATCAAGGAACTGTAGTTAGCACTAAGGTAAATCTACAGCTCTGACAGCTTCTCATGTAGGAAGACAGCAGTACTAGCATGGTGATTTCAGCAGGGCTTTCTATGCAATCATTAGAACAGAAAGCCTTCCCTTTCCCTGTCAGCTCATCCCTTCTATCAGACAGGAAATAGCATCACTTCTCACAAGTATTGGTAAGTTCTGTTTTAAATGGATAACTTCCACCAGTAGGAAAGGAATTGCAATGCTTCTTATGACTCCTGAAAGTGTGAAATACAGATAAAGGGAGGAAGAGTTGCACACTATAGTTGATAAAACTGTTGCTTTCATCTTTATTAGGATCCAACTCACTGTAAAAATCCATATTACTATACTGCCAAGTTCACACTGAAATGTCCATCTGATGGGTTTATGTCTGTAGGGGGTACTGTGGTACAAGTCTGGCTTTAACTGGGTTATGCTTTGTGCATAACTGAAATCCTTCCTGACCTGTTCATGCTCAGAGAGCCATTGCTGACTAAAGCTCTGAAACTGGAGTAGGCAGTTTCAGTTATGTCAGACAAAAACAAGAGGAGTGTTACAGTTGGTCTTTGTTTGAAGAATGAAATTGCTTTCAGAGATTTAACTATTTCAGTTCCCTTTAAAATTGTAATCTGTAACATTTTATCAACGTTAACAGTTCGAACCCCTTTGCTATTGCTGAAGTCCTGGTGTGAACAGTTTTTTGCAATTTTTATAACTTTCCCATATTCTCAGTATAAAAATGTCAGTTTTAACTGAGTGATTGATGGTTTTAATGCTTGCAGAGTGTTAATGATGAGTTTTTCTCTTACTTGTTTGCTGATACCAGAACTGAGGATGAATACGGAAAAGTAAAGTGATATGGTAGTAATATTTTGTTCTGCTCTTAACATTCTAAAGCTTATTTTGCTTTATCAGTCCATTGTTGACTGTTTCTTATATGGCATTTGTCAGGAGAGAAGCTAAATCACGAGACATTAGCTCCATCATTTTAGTTAAAGCAATACATTCTGTTATATCAGACTTGCTAATGCTATTGTTTGTTTTGAACTGCGGATTGATCCTTGGATCAGGATTTTAAAAAATGCTCATGCCTAAAACTTGAGTTTGTCTTACTTTCATCAGAGCGATGTTAAAATTGTGTTTAGGTGGATTGTTCTGAGATGAAAACAGTATGGCATTTGATATGGAGTGATTGCAGAATACTCCATCTTTTAATTCACAAATCAAGTTAATTTAAGAGTTCAAAGCAGTAACTGATCATTATAAGTCTGTCAGTAATTGTTTCTTGTGATGCATCTTTAGAAACATAAGAATAACTTCTGAACTTCTTAAAAAATAAAATGCTTGTCTTTCATGTTATTTCTTTACTGTTCATCTGTTCTAAAAGGAAAATGCAGTTCATCTATGATTTGCCATAGGGAATCTGTAATGAGAACTAAGCAATCATTTAGTATAGAGAAATAAGCACCAAAAAGTAGTAAACAAGAAGCAGAATACATTCCTAAGTGAAATGACATTCACCAGACTGTTGGTGTTGAATGGTTTTCAGTGTAGTCTTACAAGCTATAATCTCTTTGGTTTCTCTGCAGAAAAGCGGCTTTCCAGAGGCATTTCTCATGCCAGCTCAGCCATAGTTTCTCTTGCTCGATCACATGTAGCAAATGAATGCAGCAATGAACAGTTTCCTTTGGAGATGCCCATCTACACATTCCAGCTACCAGACCTTAGCGTGTACAGTGAAGATTTCAGAAGCTTCATTGAACGTGACTTAATTGAGCAGGCAACAATGGTTGCTTTGGAGCAAGCAGGTGGGTGTGGACTTCAGATGACAGCAGCTGGGTAATCTGATATTTTGCTGCTTTTAATGATGCTTAGTTTTTGGAATTGGGGCATCTTGCACAGGAAGAAAAAAAATGCTGAAGGAAGTACTGTGCTTTACAGAATGCTGCATGCCCTGATCCTCTCTTACATCTTTATAGAGAAAACTGTCAAATTTGTTTAATAATTTGAAGACAGTGCAGGAAGAAGGACTGAAAGACTGATGGAAGGGTCATGTTGGTGCTTCTATGCTTGTGAGGAATTGGCATTGCAATTAATAATTGCAAACTAACAAAGGAAACCTCTTCAAGTTCTGTTGCAGCTTGAGAGTACTTCTTAAATATGCAACTTGTATAGTGATTATTGTTTTTGTAATAAGAAACTGAAGATTGTAAAAGTAATAGTTCATTACTAACATTAAGAAAGTTAATTTTGTTATTAATTCATATTCATTGGTAGTTTAAAGTTCTAAGTCAATTTTGATAGATATGGAGAAACATATTTGCAATTAACATTATCTTTACCTGATGAAATATGAAGTTTATTAATGAACCGTGAAATGAACCCATCTGTATGGGCTCAGTGTACATTGAGATGTTGGCTTAGTTTTGAAGGTTGTGTGTCTAAATAAGCCTAAGCCTGGAAGAGTAAAACTTGCAGAGAGACCGCAGATAAGAGGGTGGATGTGCATGATGTGCTTTAGGGAGTGGTGGATACAGGGACAGATGTATTGATCCAAAAAATAAATCTCATATGGAAGGGTGTGGTAGGACTGAGATCCCAGCATGGATGTAGCTTGCATGCTAGGAAGTGGGAGAATGGATAGGCTTTACAAATACACAGCAAAAGGAAATAGAAAACTTGGGGTTCTGGTCTGGAGCCAGCAGTCAGTGCTGGTTTGCCTCAAAACCTTAGGCTCTAAAATGCAACTGTCCAGGATTTGCTTCACAAGCAGCTCAGTCATTTAATGCGGAAAAGATGAGTAAGGAAGTAGAGAGCAGCAGTCTTATCTCTCATTCACGGGTCCAGAATCACTGCAAGTGGCAAAAAGCAGACACATCTATGGGATTATACCATGGAAAACTACTTAGAATTTCCTGCCTCCGAGTATTCCTCTCTGACAATTAGAATTAATCATTTATTCATTTCTTCCTGTTCCTTGACTCAGGGCAATACCTTCACTCACACTAGAAAAGTTGACTTTTTTTTAAATAAAATATTATGAAAGTGGAAACAGCCAGTACCTGTTTTGCTCCTTGTGCTTCACTTAGTGAAGGCTGCTGGTCCTGCCATTACTACTGCTTGCTTTGGGAAGGTTACTTCTTCCTAGGAGCCCCTGGTATCTGAAGAGGTGGCTGTTACGACCCTAGAACTTTCTGAAGAAAGTTCTTCAGTTGAAATTAGTTTAACAGATCAAACAGTGAATACGTAATTTAAAAAACAAAGCCATAACACACCTGTGTTGTCTTGTCAAGTGTCATGATATAAAGTGACCTGTTGTCTCTGATTGTCTCTAGGACACACAAACGCTCAGTTTCCCTGTATTTCCTGCCTGTTGCATATGTGTTGTCTGAAATGAAAAGCATGAATTTAATAGGCGTCGCTTAGCATCACACATTTTATTGTCTCTGACCAACAGAGGGCTCAGTTTGACTACACTTTGGTCAGTGACTTCAGAACACTCATGGATAGGATGCATTCCCTGCAAACAACTGGAATCTATTTTAACAGTGAGAGAGAAAAAAAAAATAGAGGACTGTTGTTTCAGTAACTGAGGTTGGAGATACTGTTAAGGAAAGAGAGTTGTGTGCTTGAGTTCTGGTTTAAGTGCATGAATTTAGGAGGGGAAAAAAAAGAAGAGCCAATTAGGCAAGAGGAGGAGTAGCAGTATACTGCTGAAGAAACATAGATTGAGAGGGCAAAAATACTAAAAACATCCTGTAGCACGTTTTGTTTGACATGTCCAAATGAGGTGAATGTCTTTATAAGATTTTAAATTCTCTTTCTGCATGCTTAGGCACTTGCTTCCATTATATATGCATATGAAAGGATGTTCAGGTTGCTTTCTACCTGTAGGGAAGCTCACCAGAACTCCTGTTTCACTCAGTAATGCTGTCAGATCATAAACAGAAGACCCAGTTTAAGGCAGCATTCCTTTCTCTCTGCTGCTGCAGTGTATCTGTTACTATTTGTGTGACTGCCTTCTGAATTTCTCTTAGACATTAGAGCTCATCATGCACTCATAAAAGCATTTGAGGCTTTTGTGCATCTCATAACCCCAGCTGCTCATCATTGCCTGGAATGAGGTCAGGGTACAGAGTATGTGCAGACAGTGCTCTTGCAGCAATCAGTGTAGTTCTGCAAGGGAGGATGGCTCAGGTGGTGATAATCTTAAATGAGATCTGGGTGAAAGGAATGACATAATTCTAAACATTGTACTGCAGCAAGTTGATGTGTTACCATACATTTGCTGTGTGCAGTTAAGGTGCAGTTTGACAGGTTCTGTACTGCTGTACTGACAGGTTCACAAACACATCGCATAGGCAGCAGAATGGCTACAAACAGTGCTCTAACACAGTAGGTTTTTTCCATTGCTCTGCTGAAACGTAACTCAGTGTAACAGTTAAACTGTATGAACCTGAAAACTAAGTTTTATGAAGCATATAAGATAGCTATATATTTTGCCTGAGTTTCACACTCCTGAAAACAAATACCTAAAATTATGAAAATGTTTGATTTCAAACTGTTAAAAATTAAGCTTTGATTTAAAAGAAAAGTAAAGAAATGCATTTTGAGGCTGTAGGAGCGTTTTCCTAGCCAAGATTTTGTAACAGATTTTCCAGTATATGTCAGGTGCTGGAGTCGCAACCATCATGATTACAGGAGAACTGTATTCATTTCCTCCTTTTAAGCCTGGAATACATGTTTATGTAATTCGGTTCTACGAACGACAAACATTTTCTCACACTAAAATGGAATGCAGTAATGTTGTGGAAAAACGTGTCTCTGATTATGAAAGAAACCAGAGAACTGGGCGAGAGCTCACTGCTGGGTATGTGTATCCAGTTATGCGTAGTTGTATACTTCTGTGCCATCTTCTTCTTTTAGGGCTTTGGATTTGCATTCTGATCAGTAGCCTCGGTATTGCTGGTGCATCAGTCTAAAAAGAAGTGTTTACTTTGTTGTTCAGTTTTACTTATTTCTACATGCACGGCTCAGCATTCCATTTCAAGAACATCAGTGTATATCAGTGGTTTTGTATATGGGCAGTTTTCTGGAATTACAGTCTGCTGGAGAAATGAAAGAAAGGCTCTTTTTAGCCTGCTTTCTTAAGGAAACTAAGCACGTGTCAGCAAACTGCCTATTAAGATATCACTGTCACGTTGTTGGCTGTTTTTCTAATTTAAATCTAACAATTTCACATAGCCTTCAACATTACACATCGTCACCACGTGACTCTACACAGTACACATCCTCCTTTGGCACTCATTATGTCACTTTAATAGGTGCTTTCTTTTCAGGTCGTTTAAACTGGTGGTCCACTGTGTGTACAAGCTGCAAACGTCTTCTTCCCTTGGCTACAACGGGTGATGGAAACTGCCTCCTGCATGCTGCCTCTTTAGGTAAGGGAGAACCTGTGCATGGAGCCTGCAGCCAAAAATACTTACTACTTTGCTCTATCCCCAGTGAAAGCTCAGAAACAAATGGAATGCAAAGAATTTCACTAAAAGCATGGTTCTGGAGCTATACATTCTTCAAATTTCACTTACAGAATTGATTGTTGCAGGCATGCTTGAGGGGTGAAGGTGTAAGTTTTGTGAGGTGATATCACGAGTGTAGTTGGAACAAAAAACTTTTATCATAAACAGCTGTGTATGTTTTCCTTACTTAGGCAGGATTGTCCTCATTGTGGGCAAGGAATTGCATTTGTTTTCCTCTGGCTTTTGTTGATAAGTTGTCTTGCTGGCTTCAAGAAGGCAGTGTTATTAGCTCTGTTTGTTCCTTCAAGATTTTAACTATGTGGAAGACGGTCTTTGGAGCGAACTAAAAATTGGACAGACAGCACTGTGGCTGTTGAG
>JANHGO010000505.1:0-40373 GCA_024606505.1 Aquila spilogaster
CTCCTTTTCTTTATATTGAACATGGCCAATTAACGAAAAGTGTAATCTCCACAGAATACACGTGTCACTGCTGGGCCTGATCAGTCATTAGAGAAGCACAGTGTGGAGGAGAGAGCGTTCCAGTCCCCAGAACTGCTATTGGGGAATAGCAGTTGCAAATAAATTGTTTAATTTTAAACCAAGCAGGTTGAAGAGGAACTGAGGTGTGCACAGGACCTTTTTTGCCTGGGGGTGGGACTAGAATAGCTAACTGCCATCATGGTTTTATATAGCTGTGGACATGGGTCCTTTTCTGCGTCTGGCTAGGCCTCTGAAAAAAAAAGAAGATGCCAAATTACTTGTCATTTCATCTTTGCTAGAAATCCCTATATTCCCAGCTCTGCTGCATGGCTGGGCAGAGTTGGTGAGGCTAGCTCAGAGCACCTGCTTAAACTGTGTGCGCTAACCAGGTTATTGTAGCTAGAGAATTATGGATTTCTTACAATGTTCTGTCTTCCCACATTGTTCAATGGGGCTAAACTCTGGTATGAACATGACGAGTAACAGGGGGAGAAATACAGTGATGAATTCTGTCGGCTCTGCTGGATACAGAAAAAAGTGTCAGCCTGTGCCTGAGACCAGTGGCATTCATCCCATACTATAGTGGGCAAGTCTGGGTATGTTTTGCTGGAGGTCAGGAAAGATGTAAGCTGCAGAGACTGTAAGATACATCTTGTTTACTTCCCTCTGATAACTAAATCAGTCTTAAGTGGGTTGAGGATTACGAATAGGACGCTGTAAAGAATTTTGCTACGTTTCTAAAGGTTATCCTTAGAAGTAAGCTATCAAGGGCAACATTTGCCAAGTTCTGGATGTGTTTGTTGAAATCAAAGATTTGGGGTTTTGTCTGGGATTTCTGGCAGTACTAAGGAGTAAAGAGAGTCCTATCTCTGCCTAAGTGAAAAAGGAGGAATGAATAAAATGTGAGTAAAACCCATAATGCTCTCCATTATCAAAATTGGCTTTAATTACAGTACATTTCAATTAAAAGGGAATGTTTGAAGCCTTTCATGTCGTCTTCGTTCCTGTTTCGGTCTAAGTCTTTTCTTTGTTCTTCTTCCTGCAACTTCCTATCATACTATTCCAGTACTTCTACCCTTAATCCTAAGAAGAAAAGAGTTGAGATTCATTTTACACTATTTGCTATTTCTTTTTTTTTGTGGGGTACTGTGAGAGAAATCAGAATTTTGCTTGTTTCAGAAAATGGCCATCAATGCATAACATACAATTGTATGATGATTGCTTTAGTAGATTTCATTATAGTGTATTGGAGTTGTCTTAAAAATATTTATATATTTAAAGGCAAAATAATGTGCGAGTTTGTTACTAATGCTGTTTGACAAGATGGGCATTCTTCTTAAATGTATACTGTCTGCATAACAAGTTTTGAAGATTTGGAGATGGTAAATGGTTACATTTACCTTGTTCTCAGTAGGAAAGTACATAACCAAGGCTGTTCTTACTAACGTCTCCCCTTTATAGCTCCATGTGACATACGTAATTTCCCCATCATATGCCCTCTTGCATGAAGTGGGAGGAAGAATAATACTTGTAGGAATAGTTCTGTTACGAGCAGAGATCAGTGTCTTGCTGCTGGCAGCGTTGCCTTTTCCCTTCCTTCTGATTGGTTTTTGTGCTTCATATTTTGTGCTTCATATTCATATGCTATCAAATGTTGGGTGAACATTTCATTTCATTTTTTAAGCTAAAAGAAACATAAGGAAAAGGAGAAAAGATCCTTCTCACCTTTCCTCTCCCACATGGTCAGCGCACTTGCAAACTTGCCTCATGGTGTTTTTATTTTGTCTTCCTCCAAATTTGCAGCAGCACTGTGGGCTTATCTATCAATCGAAACTTACCCTAGTTGCTGTCACCAGGCACCAGGAGCACTGTCCTGCTTTATGCCACATAACAAATTGAAATGAGCCAGACACTTTAGTTCAGCAATATTTCTGAAATTCACCATTTGCTTCTGAAAGAAGTATGGATGAAAAAAACAAGTAAATCAAAGAAAATGAGCAGCTATAGGTGCAGTAAGTAAGTATACATATATGTACACTTCTGAAGACTTATTCTTCAACATTTATTATGAAAATTAAAATTTCATTTATTATGAAGAAAGAAAACAATGTTTTCCCTGAATATTTACCTTTCAGACAGGTCGGTGATCAGCTTCTCTTTTTGCAGAACTTTCCAGCTGCAAAATGAATTAGTGAGGTATTACAATACCAATGAACACAATCGTCTACTAGTATTTGATTATCACAAAACCACCACAACCTTTTCTTCCTGGGGTCTCACTTCCTATTTTCTTCTGTCCTCCTGCACTTTTCTGCTTCAGCACTTACAGTGCACATGTATGTCTCATTGGTAGTTCTAGAAATTTCCATTCAAAGGACAGGAAATTCCTGGTTAGGCATTAGTGCGCATCACATGACAAGGAAATTGTCAAATCTTTCAAAAAACCCAGTTTAGGAAAAAAAAAGGAGAAAACTTCATGGATGACGAACTGCAAGAAATGACGAATTAAACAGATAAAGATGAGGATAGGGAACTGAATAAGGAGAATTTCTGGAAGATCGTGAAGAACCCAAGCCTTTACTGAGATGTTATATTCATTCTTTGTGCAAAGGTTATATATGTGCAAATAAATTATATATATATATATATGCGCTAATGTGTATTTTATGCAGATATATGTGGTAGGTGCCTAACAAAGAAGCCATAAATGGACATTCAGGGAAGAGCGAACGCATGGCAAAGTTATGTAGTACTTCCTTTGCATATTCTCTCTCTTTCCAGCTTTTTTCAGCTCAGCGTATTTCTGAATCTGTTTGTCTCTTGATAAACTGACTATTGACACACTTTTGAGATCTCAGTAAGAGATGATTTCAAAGCACTTATCTGATCATGAACCTATGCAAACTTTTTTGCCCCCACAACGTTCTCTGTCGCGGAGTCCCCTCAAATCTCTGACCTGTTGCAGGAGAAACCATTAACTGTTGGATTTTTCTAAACCTGCCTCCTACTAGCTTTGTTTGGCTTCCTTTGTATCAGGACATTATGAGTAGTCAAGTCACTATCCATGTTCTTTATTCCAATTATGGTTTTGTAAACCTCTCTCATATTCTGCCAAGTTGTCTTTTCCAAGCTGAAGAATCATTAAGGATTTCATTACAGATTTCTGTATGTAACAATGGAAACTGTTCTGTAGCTTGGATCCTTCTTACCCCTCTCAGAACTGTGTCCAGTGTTCTTGGCTTCTTTTTGAGAAAAGGGACCAGAAGCACAACAGTGTTCGAGGAGGGAGAGAACTGTGTGTTTATAGAACAGTTCAATGATACTCTCTATTCTCTATTCCTTTCCAAATAATTCCTATTATTTACTTGGTTGGTGGGTGGACTGACTGGTACTGAACATTGGACTCATTTTTTGTCATGGACCGTAATCATATGTTATCATAATGCAAAGTCTTCATTCTTGAGTGACACTGGTTAGCTCATGTCCATTATTCATATGTGAAGCTAGGACTGGTTTTCAACATGTGCATCACTTTATTTATATTGAATTTATCATTCTATTTCTTAGTCACTGCATCCCTTAGATTACTGAGGGGGCTTTTCCAAAAGCTTTACAACTCCAGGTGTTCAGTATAGTGATGTTTTTCTGCTTTTTCAAGATTTCAAGATTTTGAAATTAGTTTCAGTTTTGCTACTCTGAGTAGTATGTATTGGCTGCATACTTTGTCACTTCTCTGTTCTCTTTTGCATGATGACTGTTCCTTCACAAGGGTGATTCTCTTCTATCCCAAAGAGACTTAGTTCCTTTAAGAACTTTTAAAGAGTTTCTACATGCTGATTGGCTTCTTCAGAGAATACTACCAATTTGGTGAGAGACGATATCCTTGTACAGAAGGAATTGACTATTGTAATTTTGTTGAGTTTCTATGGTTAAAGTTAACACTTTATTCAAGTTTCAGATAATTTGTTCAGTGTAGAATTCACACTTGCTTTCCAAGCTTATGTTTGTGTCACAATCTCATTTGTCATACACTGCATGTACACTGGATTGTGGCTTAGCTAGGACTCGACACTTTGGCAAATAAGCACCCAGACGTTAGGACTTCGAGCCTTAATGGTATGCATTTAGGATATATACAAAGATCTGTCCCAGTACTTGCTTTTCTGAGTTACATTTGTCAAGCTTTATAAAACCATTGTCTTCTGACTTTTTCAATGTAAGAAAGTGAGACTGGGTATAGGGTCCGTTTTACATACATTTTACAGTTTGAACTTTCAACCCATAAACCAGTTTAGGACTCTGAATCAAGCTATTCTGTAATGTGGTTGGCCTGTAGTTCTGCATATGTGGTGCTTTGTTTCCTTTGGTGCTGAATTTCTGGTGTTCTGTGAGGGTACATGAATGGTCTAAAATTGCAAAATACTGTGATTGCCTCGGACTGCCAAACTGATGGTAAAGCAGAGTTGTTAAGTACCGCCATCTAGTACATCAAGAAAACTAAAAGCAGAGTTTAGTTCTTAATGCATTGTTTTTCTACCACGTATTTTTGTAGCTTTTATACTTATATTTTTCACTTACCAAACTTAAAATTTCAGCCCTTCAGACTGTGTCTTCTTGTCAACATTGTCATAGGGAAAGACTTATCAGGCAGTTGTCATTTGATTTCTTTGATGAGAAAAGCCTTATCATGATGCTTTTTAAAAGTAGGTGGAAATAATCAATGAATAGTAATAACGGTTCTGCAGTCAATGATCAATAAAAAGTACTTTCCTGAATGGCATGTTTATTTTAGCTGCTGAAAAATTGTTTCAGAAAAGATATTTATGACTGTTACTTACCGTTAACACTTCCATTTTGATTCTGAGAAATAATTTGGGGGTTTCTTGATATTGTTTTCTTTCATGCTTGAAGTCTAGATTTGCAGTATGGACAGCAGACATGGGTGAATAGCACAGTCTGATACAAACTCTGCAGAGAATGTCGATTTTGCATTACTAGCCAGCAGCCCGTGATCTTTTCTCTTTGAATTCATTTTGGAAAAAGTAAAAAACTGGAGTTTACTGTGAAATTATTTAAGATAAAAGAATATTTATATCTGCAGCCAAGCAAGCAAACTCAGGAAGTGGATTAACAGTTGAAGGAGTGTTGATATTTTGTTTGCAAATCACATTTCTTGATTTATTTACTTGTAGACTTTCTATTTATAAATGCCATATTTACGGTCTGTCATTTTCTAATTCAAAGTTTTTAATGTTTAGAATTGAATTATGTGTCTTGATTATTTTTATGAAGTGCCTTATTACAATATGTACTTTTATGATCCAAAATAATGCTTTTCTACAAGGAATGTGAAAATTCAGGACTACTTAAATGCGAAAGGAGACATGTTAGTGAGATTTGTGTAAGGTATGAGGTGCTAATGGTATTTTTATGGTACTTTATAGATTGTTATGAAAGCAGTTGCTTTTGACTCAAAGTGAATAGGGAATAAAGGAGTGATTGTTTTGTGGATTGTGCTTTCTGAGTATTTGGTTGGGCTTTTTTTGTTTGTTTCCTTCAGAAAGAAAGACTTTTGGAAAAATTTAAAAAAATTGTTTTATGTACAGGGAACAAAGGGAAGATGGTGCTCTCGCTTCTGATTGTTCTTTAAAAATTTCATTTGATTAAAAGAAAGAGGGTTGCCCTTTGGGGGATGAAAGATTTTTCTCAGCTTGTGTGTGGGGTTTTTTTTCATGGTTTTACTCTTGTGGTTTGAAAACTAATTCATAAAATTTTTACATATTGATCCCTTTACTTACGCCTTTCTAGCGATAAGATTTCCTTTGTGAGGAAAAATAATTTCTATAGACTATAGCGCAGTCTACAATACTTACCCTGTCTTGTGGAGGTGGAAAGCCAGTGACACCATTTAAAAGTCCATTATTTTTCTAAATATTATGGAAGGAAGAATTGATGCTGTTTGGGATACTAAATGTTTTATTTGTGGTTTTAGACTCTGAATCAGGAAAGAAGTCGGTCATATGGTTAAGTAATATTCCCAATTAAGGTTACGGATAGCTAATGTTTTGTTCGCACTTGCAGAGATGCTTAAAACATGCTAATTTTATCACTGCTTTTGCCTTGTCTTCCTAAATTGTATTGATTGGTTATATATTAATTTTAAATGTAATTTTTATGTCTGCTCAGATAATTTGAATTTATGAGTAATATTTATTACATGTTTTTATAACTTTAAGGTTTTAAGTAAAAATGCTCCCTCTGCCCCCCAAAAATACTACTGTAAATACAGCATGGAAGCCTGTTCTTTTCATCCTGTCTTGGTATACTCCTTTTTTTTAAATCCTGTATTCCCTGTTTTGTAGTCATCAAGTGCTGGTATTTATACAGAGGACAGCACATGGATATAGTAGGAGGATTCACTTTGTTATTAACAAGGTGATTTGGGGAATACTTTGGGCTAAATTCAAGGTCCATTGTATGTATCAAAGAGTGTTTCCAGGAGAATTTAAGCAACGAACTTCACAGATGCTTTTCAGAATCCCACTAGAGTTTTATTGGCATTACATATAAACAGGAAATGTGAAAATATTACATTTCTTTTGGTCCATTTTATATTCATCTTTGAAAATTAGCTGATAAAGATAATAAGATGGCAGCAAGGTCAGTTCAGATCAAAGTTTTATCTAGTCCAGTATTCTGACTCCAAAAATAGCCAAAACTTGATGTGTAAGGAAGAATATGAAATCAGGCATGTTTCACAGCCACCAGAGGCAAGTGGTTCATGGACCTCTTGGGCCAAAAGTTGTGTGTCTCTGTTCAGTAATGATTCATGGATTTTTCTTCCATAATGGCTTTTTGAACCTATATAAAATCTTCAACAGTCCTACAAGCAATAATGTAGTTCTTAAAGAACCATTAGAAAGATTGTAAAGACTAAATAATTTCAATGTCAAATATTTTTTTTTAAAGCAGCTAAATATTCTGTTACAGCTTTGTAAAATTTCCGTTGAAGTTGTTAAAATAAGTGCAATTTTAGGTAATCCTGGTTTTCTTCTTTCTAGCTGCTTGCTTCTCATATTTTTCGTGAGTTAGAGTGCATTCATGACATCAGTTTGTGTGATACGAGCCAATAAAATCTGAGTCAAGTGCATTAGTGTTCTTATTGTAGGCAGATCATGTCCGTAGTATCTGTGCTTCATTGCTTCTCTTCCCGTTCAGAACGCTAAAGCCTATCTCGTAGGCTCTGTTTGTACTGGAAGCCAGGTAGACAGGGTTAAGGTGTGCCTCAAGCGACAGACAACTGCTGCATTCTGGTAACGAGACCAGGCTACTCCATTTATATTTCTCCTGCACATTTGCAAAGAAAAAGTTCTACAATGGATTTTCTCTTAACAAAGTATATGAGCTTATCAACAGTTTCTAATTATGCTACTTTACAAATAATTGGAAGACTATCTCCTCCAGAGTAATTAAAATTTGAAGTAAAAGGAAAAATAAAAATGGAGCAAGCTTTTCGTTTCTTAAATAATTTGTCTTAATTAACAATAACAGCAACCACATCAAACAAGAAAGCATATTTGTCTGCATTTGTTGTCTGTTTTATATAATACGTAGCCCAGGACATGGATGGGCGCAGCCTTGGCATAGCTACCAGAACAGGGCGATTTAATAATGAGGCAGGCAATCTATTTCATCACAAACAGTATCACCAGTAGAGTAAGCTAAACTAGAAGCCAGTTGTTATGTGACATTAAATATCCTGTGTCTTTGAATGTATACCAACAATTAATTTAGCAAGGAAGTTTTAAGAAGTGGTAGTGTTTATTCACCTAGGCCTGATACCTTATTGCTCCTCCAAGATTTGGAAAGACAGGATTTTCACCAGTCTACTTGCCCTTGGAATGAACTTCAGTAAAATTGTTGGCCAGCTTTCACACAGGGCTGTGGAGGAACAGTGTACAGAATTTACATGACAAAAATAGCGAGTGAAAGTAGAATTCTTAAAAACTCTCTTGCTGCCAAGAAGTACAGAAACTTGTTGCCTGATTTTAGAGCTATTACTAAGACTATGTGCAAATACTGAGGGAAAGTCTCTCTAATCTGTACTGGATACTGGCTGTAAATACAGTCTACAGCTAATTGCTTTTGGAATGCTAGTAGTTTTTAAAACTCAAAAAACATATGGCATTGAAAATTAAAGTAATTCTTGTTTGCAAACTAGGATGGTGTACTATTTTTTTTAATATATATATATTTTTTTTTTTTTTTTTTTTTTTGTATGCAACACTAAAGCCATTACTCTGGGTTTTTTCCAAAATGCCTTTAAAACTTTAGGTAAGTGGAATTTTTGTAGGTATCTCATGGGACTCAGAAACTAGCTATTTAGGTAAAGATGTGTATTCAGTTATTCAGTTGGCAGGAGTGCATCTTACTAAGGTGAGATTCACCCTTTTCTTCACAAAGAAGGTAAACAATAACCAATTATTTCGCATCTCTGACAAAAACAGAGTGAAGATTTGATATTTCAGAATGAGTTTTTTAGTATTTTTAGGCCAAGTATTGTTTAGGCATGCTGAGATTACAGCTATCTGATGGTGACCTGTTTTTTGACCAATTAGAAGTTAATGGGACCTTGGTATTGATTTATTTATACCTGTACTATGAATAAAAAAGCTGCAGTTTTCTTCCAGTCTAGTAGAAAACAAAACTAATAATGTAATGAAAGATCAAATATTATAGAAATCCTATAAGAACGAGTGAACTTCTCTTTCTGGCTTTTGTGGTATAGGAGATAAAAACTAGCTCTGATTGAACACTACTGCTTGAAATCTGTAAAGACTGAAAATATTTTATTGTTGCTATTACAGGATAAGAAGGCTTATCTGGATATCATCCACACCTATATGGAAGTTCATGGAACTGTTCACGGGACAAGCACCATTTATATTCCCAGCTACGTAAAAAACCATGGTATACTCAGTGGGCGGGATTTGCAGTTTCTACTGAGAGAAACGAAAGTAAGTTTATCAAGAGGGAGTAGTGGCAAAAATAGCTACAGATAGACAGTATCTGAAGTGCACGCATTTCACCTCCTACGAATGAGCTCCTAATTTAAAAGCATTGGAAAAATAAATGATCAAATGTAAAGGAGCTTAAGTTGTCTTCTGTGTGCTAAGAATATGTTTTTCATATGTCCATATTTTGTGGACTGACAGCTATTATTAGAAAATTGGGACGATAACCTACATTCACAGACACATTTAACAACCAGCTTGAGAAACATGGATGAATGCATTTTTCGTTTTCTTAAATGTGATATTCAGCTCAAGGAAATTATCAGCTGAGAATGTGCTTTGGTTTACATCCCTGATGTGAAAGTTAGGTAAAATCTGAAAGCTGTACAGTAGGCATGCTTGCTCTGCCCTACCAATGACTTTAACCTAGAGTGACCCTGCTCTCTGGGGGAAAAAAGAAGAAAAGCAAGCACTTCATTTGCCATTCAGTTCCTTCCTCTACTTCAGTTGTGCAGAGAGAGAGAGCAAAAGAGTGTGCTTTTTGTGGTGTGCTTTGCCTGTGGCCCCATAGTTAAGGGAACTCAAGATAAGGGACAGTATATTGAAATAAATAAACTTTTGTCCCCGTAGTTAGAATGCTTTGTGGAGTTTTCTGTGCCATTCCCATAATCTTTGTGGTACTTTACAACATTAAAACACTTTAGTAGATTACATTTAAATAGGATGTTTAACTTGCAGTGGGTGAAAGAAGTGGTTTGTGTGTTTAAAATTAGCAAAATGCGTGGAACTGCACCACTTACTCCCCATTGTTGATAGTTTCTTGCTGTGCAGTTCTACAGAAGAATCTATTAAAAAAAGGAAAGAAAAAAGCAAGCACCTCCTAGTCTTCCCACACGACTGCAGAGATCTGCTTTTTGAAATATTTGGGAAAATGATGGTAATTTGACATCTCTGTGTGACAGCTGTTGGCAAATTATGACTTTTTAAAGACAACCACTGTGTGTATGTACTTGATGCATACAGATACACATAATGTTGCAGATTAAAAAGTCAACATTTACTTTCGTCTTAGATAATACTGAGATTACACAGCTTGTCTGTGTGGGGTATGAAATCACTGTGTTAATCATAGTACTAACGTGGGAAGAATATTGACATTGAAATAACCCCAAGCACAAACAGTGACTTTCTTCTGGAAAAAAAAAAAAAAAAGTGCTCTATTCACTGGAATAGTAACAGAAGCTAATGGACTTCCTATAGAATTGCTGAAGTCCTTATAATTTACAAAATACAGTTCATAATAATAGTTATGTTTGACTAAGTCTTCCTCTAATTCTTTATCAGCCATCTTGCATGTATTGCACTAAAAACCTTGATTTTTCAATATTAAGTAGATAGCTCATCTAGTTCTTATTGGTTATATTTGCTGTGCTCTAAGATGCAATGTAAAGACACATTCACTTTAGGACAAATTCAAGTTGATACATACATATTATGCAGCTCAGCACAGTGCAGTTATATGGGTTTTGTGAACACAGGAAGTAGCCAGACTAGTTTCACTCGGTTTTTGACTAGTAATTGCAGTTATCAGATAGAAGATAACTCTCTTGTGATTGTGAAGAACTCCCGAGATCAGTAAGTTGCTTATTTTTCATAAATTGTATTTTTGTGAAAAGCGTGGATCTACGCTGTACTGTAGAGTCCTACAAGCATTTTAGATTTTTATGATTTTCTGTGCTATTGTTGTGCAGTCGTATTTTTTTTTTCTTTCTGCTATTGGGGAAAATCCTTAGAGAATTTGCTGCATTTCTTAGTAGATGGCACTGGGAAACACATCAATGTGTTTCAGGACCCTGTATCAGGAAGCCAGTGTTTTTATCACATTATCTCTTTGATACAATCTTTCTTAATAAACTTTTTTTTTTATTAAGTCTGCAAACAGTATTTTCATATGGCTTTTCTGAACTTTTGTTAGCAGATTTGCAAATGACAAAAGCTGTTTTACTCTTAAGGAAATTATTTATTTATGATGCAGCCAGGCTAACAAAAGTTTGACCTGATGATAAGCAGTTAAGAGTCCATCTGCTTCTCCTATTACTTACTATTGTCAGGCAAATGGGAGTGCAACATAGTTCTGATGTTGCAATGCAATGAAATGAAATTAAATATGGCTTACTGCATCATGAATTTCGGTTATTATTCCTGTCTAATACTGTTCCGATATATCTAGTTTATCAGAAAAAATAAAACAGCAGCATCCTGAAAGTGAAAGTGGAAACTGAGATTTACCATCTAATTTGTTTGGACTTTTTCAGTTCGAGGTGAATTTTTGTGTTGGGTTTGTGTTGGGTTTTTTTTTTTTTTTTGCTAGCTGATGCTTAGTATCTCATAGGTACACTGGCTGTTCTGCCTTAGCATATGGTCGCCTTTCATTGTCAATCAAAAGACATACTTGCTCTAAGTCGTCTTGTTGCCTTTACCTTCACAGTTTCAGATTTTTATATCCTTCAAGAGACAATAACGTAGCTTAGCATAAAAACACCGCTCACCTGTCTCTACTGGCCATCTGCTGCCTGTGTGGGTCAATTGTGTTTATATCAATTGGATTGTGGATTGAATTGCTAAAATAAGTGCAGGTTTTCCACAAAAATCAAGCTGACTTGAATGGGAGCTTTGTGCCCAGAGGAGCCTCATGTATGTGTGCACATGCATCCAGTGATGTTCAAGGACACTTTTTAATCTTAATCACTTTAATTGCTAGGCAACATGACCAGAACCCCATAATGAATTTAGTTATGGGGTTTTGTCACTAGACAATCAGTGTGCTGAAAGTATGTGAGTAATCAGAGCCGTAACTCTGGAATGATAACATCTGAGGGTGCAACGCTCGCTTGAACCATCTAGGCCTGCTGTTTGCTGTCTCCAAGCAGCAAACTTGGTCTTTAAGCTTCCAGAAACTTTCAGATTTTTCTTTTTCTAAACATATGTTTTGAGACCCAAGGACAAGGATTGTCTTTCATTGCTTGTGCTTTCAACATTGTGTTAGCAAGTTTTTGTTAGGTCAGCTGACAAACAATCTAGTTTTCAGGAAGTCAGAGCTAAATGGTAATTTAACAAATCACACAGTTCAGTGTACTCAGAAGTGTCAGTTTATGTTGCACTGCTTCATTTTGCCCTTAGACAGCAAAATAGTGATAGGTGACGGCTCAGTCATGATTCTTGATCAGAGCTTTGCATTCCCAAAATGTATTTGGTCTCTGCAGTAGTTTGTATACGACACAGTTATTCTCAAAAGCTTGCAGCTGCCATTTCATTCCGGTATTATAAAGTAACGCATTTCAGAATAAGTGTATTTTCCAAGCAGGAGGGGGCTGTTTGAGATTCATCATGGCTAGTTCAGCTGTGTAGTGCATGACAAAAACGAGACATGTCAACAGCTCCTAATGAGAAGATGTAAAGCCATTCATCACGTCAGAAGAAAATAGGGTAGGCGAGCTGGCAGCCTTCCTGCCAACTTACATGGCTTCTTGCCAAGTGGGCAGCTGGAGGAGTTGGACCAGACTCTCTTAGAAGAACCAGTACTGAATTCTTGAGAAATATTCCTCCTTTCAAGAAAGTTTCAGATGCAACTTTTACTTCGAGTCACTGTGAACTTTTGAGGGAATCCAAATTCTATTACTAAGTGTAATTTACAATTTCTGAATGGTTATTAATAAAAGTAGGAGCAACACCCTGTTTAGACAGTTTGGGAAAAATCTCCCTGCAAGGTTGAATAAGCAGAAATAGGAAGACAAACTTTTTTTTTCATATTGCTTTTTTTGAAGTAATACATTTTTTACTTCCACACGCTTCACAAAATCAGCTGAAAAGACATTTAACTGGTGATTCTATTCTAAAGTTGTTTCAATCACAAAAGGATTGACTTCTCCAGAAAGTATTTCATATTCATGAGAAAATATATCAAGATATTTAACCTTTGCTACACTTCTCTTTCTGTAGTTCAGAAGAGAATATATAAGTTCAGTAAGGAGGCATACAAAAATGGTGATAAACCTACCAACCCGACTGAATAAGTTAGATGAAGTGCAGTAATGTTAGAAAGAGGAGAGGAGAAGATAAACACTCCTGTTTATGGAACTATAGCATTTAGTCTCTGGAATTTGAAATTTTTCTTTTAAATATTCAGCTAGTCAGAATTACAGTCGGTGAAGTAAAACATTCATTTCTTATTTTATACTTTTGGCTATAATTTAGAAAGACCTTTTGTTGAAGTATTCATTTTAATAATAGTCTCATCTGGTGCTGTAAACTCCACAAATAAATTGCTTAGTGTCAACTGAAAGTCAGTAGTTTCCAAAAAATAAACCAAAACCACACTGTTTTTTCATGGGAGTGGTCGTGAAGCACTTTTCACGTCAGAGAAGTCTCCACTTAGCTACTACACCATGAAAGGACTTCTTATATTATAACCAGAAAAGAATGGTGTCTTGGCTAGCCTGGTGCTGGGTGGCCAACTCAAAAGCCTGAAATTCCAAACCAGGGGTTCAGTTCACTGCAAAGGCAGAAAAGGTTCTTGAGGAGCCTTTCTTATGAAAACCAAAGTATTCCTGCTTAAGGGTTTCAACACCTGCTTTACTCAAGTTGGGCAAGTGAGATTGCAGATAAGAATCCCCTTTTTTGATTCATGCAGACCTACAGGCACAGACACATCTGGGTAGCAGACCTTGCAAAAAAGGAAATGTTTTTTTAAAAAAAACCACACTGCTGTTACCAAGATCATTTTACATCTGTATTTATTTGCTGTTACGTCCTTTAGATATACTTTTATACTGTGAACTCCTCCTGGCAATCACCTTGTTATATGGGGCATTAGCATACAGAGCCTACTGTGGCATGTGCCCACTTAAAGCACTGTGTGAAAAATAATGGTTCCGGCTTTCAAAAACATTTGAAAGGTGAGAAAAATGCTCACATCCAGAAAATCAAATGGTTTCAAGCACTAATCAACCAGTAAAGCATAAAGGAATTCTACTCTGCATAGCAATTCTGCTGCAGCTAACAAAGGAAGGTCAGGGCTAACATTTCTGAACCATGTGTACCCACAGTTACGTTACCAACATTGTCAGATTTGGAGTTTTGCATTATAGACCTTCAGCCATAGGGTGAAGGTGCCTCTCCATGGTGGACTGTGGTTACCAGACACAGCGTCCGGTAAGAGAGTACCCTAAAAGCCATAGTAGCACCTTACGTGGTGGAGGCAAATGTACATTTATATCACAAAATAGTGGAAATGCAGTTTGTTCTAAATCTTGACTGTTTTGTGGGAGAGCCTTGTCTTCCACACAGACTCAACTGTACTGAGTATGGATGCTTGCTTCACTGGTACCTGAAAATTATTGCCTGTTATTTCTACATTTTTCTTTTATTTTCACTTCTTTTTCAATTTCACTTGCAGCATTTGTTGCATACTTTTAGGAAGTACCTTGACGGATTGTTTTAGCCTTTCTGGAAATAACAAGCTGCATGTAATTCAAAGGATTAGCAAATTAGAGCATCGTAACAATGAGTTACAGAAATTACCTGTGTTCTCTAATGCTTGCTTTTTTAATCATAATGGATGTGACTTTCCTGAGGCAATTAAGATATTCCTCAGTTTTGCTCTTTATACCATACCAAAATACTAGCTCCCTAACCAAGGAATGTTAATAAAGGGCAATTTTCAGGAGCAGGGTCTAGACTCAGTTTGGGACTTTCAGCTGACCTGATGACAGTGTGATGGAGAGGGATAGAAGATTTTGGAAGGTTGAAAGAAGGAGCTGCGGGGGCTGCGGGCAGCTCTGAGCCAGGCTGCAACCTCAGGCCCACGGGCAGCACACACACATGCACCGTTCTGGCGATCAGACACATCCTTCTTTCTTTCTTCAAAGGTATGGTGCTGCTTAGCGGTAAGGTTGAAAAATGGATACGAAACAGGTGGTAAGCTATTTATTATAGATTAAGTGTTGACAGTGTGCTCTGTGCTGTCAAAACGTAAAACCATGTTTCTTTCCCCATGGAGCTTCCTTCTAAATAAACGGACCAGTCAGACACAGAACTGTTGAGCAGTGCACAGCAGCAGTTTATTAAAAAAGCGAAAAACGAAGCAAACAAACCAGCATTCTCTACACAACAGACAAACAGGGGATCATAGGAGAATTAATACTTCAGATGGTTTTTATTGCCGGTTCTCAGCTGGTTTTCTGCCTGAACTAAGCAGTAGTTTAAATAAATAACTTTATGTGTGCAGATTGCATGAAGTGGGTTTGTGTCTGTAATTAATTATTTTCAAGAGATTACCTTTCTTTAAATTAAGCCTCTTTTGAGATGAAATTTAGTATGCATTTTTTCTGACGGAAAGGTAATATATCTTACACCATATATAAAACCCAAATTTAGATAATCTAGCTTTAGTGGAGGTAGTCTTCCAGATCTTTTTTTTATCAGCCACTGGAGAGTTTCCTGTAAGATTTAAATCTGCAAGATAGCTGAGAAACTTTTTGCAAGTAGGCAACTTTTTGAACCTGAAAATTGAAATCTGAAATAACAATGTTCAGCTCCATGCAGTGGAAATTGTATGTCCTCAACTATGCTGAGAAGCATTAGCTTTCTTTTTAAAATGAGCCAACTCAGAATTTATACTGTTGCCGTGGGTCAGAGAGGATTGATGCTGCAATGCCTGTGCACGACAATACTGACTCCAGGTTTATGCATCCATGTTAAGATCAGCTCCTAGAAAGGGCCTTCAGTTTTGAACCTTCTTTCACTAGGATTCACTTCCACGTTGCAGAAAATTTAATGTAGAATAGTATAATTTGACCTCTTTGAATACATGCATCCTGAATACATGATCCTAATAATTATGAAGATTGCTCTTTTTATTTTCTTGAAAAAAAGCAGTAGGTGTATATATGCACGTTAAGTCGTGCAGCAGTGCTGCGAAACTCCTGTTACAAATGAGCACTTGTAATTCTCTCATTATACACAGACATTCAAATAAAGATGAAGAATCCTATATTTAATTCAGGGGTTTTAATTATGTTGGGCCAGGAAAGGGGTCAAGATCCAAATAAAAGCCAGACAGCTCTGAAAAAATATTAAATTCCTTTACATTGGAGAAAAGCACTGCCTTTTCTAGAGCACCTGTAACCTCAGCTGATTTAAGAATAGCTGTGTGATGCATTTTTCCTCCTTCAATTTACCTTGGAGGTGTTGAACCCTCTTAATCCTATGCAAGCTCTTGCTGCCTAGGTACAGTATCTTCAGCTGATGTTTGCTGCCATCTATCGTTTTAATTAGAAGACTTAATCAGTTTGGCAGGAGCACGTTCATATTGGTAAAACCAGCAGGTTAGCTGATGTGGGAGAGAGGGGGAAAACAGTAGTGTGGCTGTTCCATGAGGTTACTGCAGTAAAACCTGTACCTGCAAGAGAGCCCCAGCAGTTTCATTTCAACACCAATCAAACCACCAAATGACTTTTTTTTTTTTTTCCCCCAAAAAAAAAAATAGCTGAAAGGGTCCGTTGTTGCCTCAGCTCCGTGAAAAACCACCTCAGCTCATTACAGAAGATTATTGTCTAATGTGTTTTACAGGACATTCCGTTACTGCTTGGGTAGGAGGGGGTGAGCTGCTGAATTTCTCCCATTTTCTTCTTAATGTTACATTTTTTTAGGCTGGTAAATTTAAAATGCATTATTGTTTATTTTAAGTTAGCTCTTCGCTTTCAGTTTTTGTAAAGAACAAAAATTAAGATAGTCCTTTTTTTCTATTTTTCAGCTGTTCGTTGGTCTCGGATTTCCATATGAAGGGCCAGCTCCTTTAGAGGCTATTGCTAATGGATGTGCTTTTCTAAATTTAAGATTTAACCCACCAAAAAGTAGCAAAAACACAGAATTTTTTAAAGGCAAACCTACACTCCGAGAGGTAAGATTTATCAGTCTTGGTAATTTCTTTATTGAAAATGATTGTGGATTTCTTTTTAGTAACCCAATATAGGAAAAATTGCCTAGGTGTTCACAGTTTATTGCAAAAGGTGTGCAACTGTAGTTTTCTTTGGTCATTGATGGGATTATCAGTCCTTATTTTTATAGGATTATCAAAATTTTTCGTTGACATATTGTTAAGCTTTATGTCTAGATTTGCTTATGTACATTCTGCTAATTCTTATTGACAGACCATAAACTGAAGTTTCACTTGAAAACCTGATGTTCTTCCCAGGAACAGATCATGTCATCGGATACATGATGTGTCATTTGAAAGCGGTTTTATTTTGTTGAAGAAACAAACATTACTGTGTACTGTGCAGGAAGTAAATAGGTGTTTAAGTAAACTATAAAAATGACATTTGTGGGTTGTTGTGGGTGTCTGGGGATAATTTTTTTTTTCCTCCAGAAAAGACCTGCTCAAGGCACTGTTGAGCTAAGGTCACAGCCCACAGTGTTTGTGGTTAAACACTGAAGACGTTTGGAGAAGCTTTCAAAACAGCCAGTGAGTTTAACCTCTAGTAAGAGAAAAATGAGGCTAAGTAAACTAGCCCCTCACCCCGGCACTGGCTTTGGAATATTTTTCTTTTTTGGTGTAGGTAAAATTCAGCCTATACCACTTCTAAGCATTTAACAGTCATGTAGCCGTTCCTGACATTAGCACTTTTGCCTTGACCATGGCTTGTTCATAGGTGTATATACATATTTTCCTTACATACTTATCTGAATGGAAAGCTCTCTGATAACACTTAGATGGCGAGAACTTTGCACAGCCGTATTTCCCAGTTCACAGTACACTTGGGCTATATAAATTGCATACGGAGCAGCGCCAGCTAGTCGATAAGCAAAAGACAGTTTCCTGTTTTAAACCAGGAACATAAACTCTTTATGATTTTGTGATCCAGGACTGTAATTGCCTTTCAGCTTGTACAGGACACGAGTTCAAACTCACCCCTTCTCACAGCTTGCATTGCTAGCAAAGGAGATAGCGATAAGAGAAAAGAAGTCTGTTTAAACTTTCTCCTTGTGCTTGGCACTTCTCAAAGCTTTTCTTCTGTGGGTCACTCGACTGTTTGTCTCGTTTCCAGTGGTTTTGTGCCCAGACACTATAGCTGGTCAGGCTTAGTAAATAATCTGGACCCACCTAACTCTTTAGTAGGAATTTTAGTGCTTGGAATGCTGTGCTAAATCCTGCTGGCATGTGTCAGCACTAACAGAAACGCTGTGCACCTGACTTGCACAGAAAAATAATCCCTATTGACTGCTTTAGTACAAAATAATATAATGAACGTTCGTCACGAATGTTGCTGTGTTCACATGCTCTGCTGACCTATCCTAAGAATAACCTTTTCTATAACTGGTTTTCACAACTGCTTTTAGATCCGATTGCCAGTAATCCATGTGCTGGTACTTTGGGATTAAGAAAGTTCTTAAATCCTTCTCTCAGTTTTTTCAAGTGTCAAAGGCGAACAAAAGAAGCTTGTGTAGTTCTGCAAATTGATTATCCATAGACCAATTTGAAGATGAAGTCTGTGTTTAGTACTTTTGTAAAGTAACCATTGCAAGTCACTACTTCTCTCTTGTTCCAGGTAGAATTTATTGGGAGGGGTGTTAACTGTTTCCCCTCTACCCCCAAGATGGGGTCCTGTAGTGAAGACTCTGTACGAAAATTGGAAATGACAATTTGCATTTTAGATCAGCAGTTGTTTTGTCTTGGGACATGGTTTTGCTGGGGGAAAGAGCCAGGAAAAAAAAAAAACCACCAACAAAAAATCACCTTTAAGCAGCTTGTTTTGTACCAGTATTTGTACCAATATTTCTTCTCCGAAGAAAGATGTACTTGGTTGGTGTAGTTTCTTTCATTTTCTGCTTTTAGGAAGGGGAAAAAAAAGACCTGAAATTAGAAATTAATTTAAATCTATGTATAAGAATTCTTACGGATTTTAATTATAGACAGAGGGAGTATCTCCTGAATATCTAAAACATTAAGGCTCAGCCAATTAAAGCATTTCAGTATTAGGAAATAGTCTTGATATTTTTTGAGAGTATAGATGTAGAATTACTGGTGCAATAAAATTATGTTGCTAGTTACTCTTAATACTTAAAACCGCTACTAGTCTGAGAAGTTTAGTTGTTCATCTAACGGATCAGATCTGGCTTTAATGTTGCTGTCTGTCTGAGATGGTAGAGAAAGAGTGGTCTAAGGCATAATTCCTAAAGCTTTGTGGAATTTCACTGTTCCATGTTCGTATTTTTAAAGGTGCAATAGAAGGTTTTTCACTGTTACTGAAAGCAGTAGGAATGTAGCTTCTGCCATCTGAAGTCCAGACATAAGTGCCTTGGGAACTCAGTCGTGGTAACCAAATTTTTAAGTACATATAGTTTTAGTTGCAGTAGAAATACTCTTGAAGAAAGGTTAGAATATGTCAGTCTTCGAGAAGCATTGGACTTCTTGGAGGAATTTAAAATATGCCGATGGGAGCCCAGCGCGGTGGGCTGCAAGTGAATGTAGGCAGCTACGGAAGCTGTCTGTGTGCAGAAACACCCCGCGTGACCAGCGCAGCAGCTGCAATCTTCCAGCCAGTCCGTGAGCCCTCCCCACCACGCTGCCCTGCAGCCAAAGGTGGGAGCTGGCCCAGGGTCCCCTGGAGCGTTGGTCTCGGAGCACAGATTTATGTAACTGTGAGACTGGCTTCTCTTGTCCACAAGCAAAATGCAAGAGGCAAAAATTTTTTTAAGTAGTTTCTTGAATTCATTTGAGGAAGAGAACAAGTATGGTATATACCCAGGGCAGAAGGTTCTTTCCAACAGATGTTGTTTCCCACTTCAGATCTTTTGCACTAACTAGATTTTTCTTTGTGTCATGCATAAAGAGGCAGCTGTATAAAAATTGTCCATGAATAATCTGTCCGGGGCGGGGGTGTGTGTGGGGTGTGTATTTATTTAAAAATCAGTTGTCTTCTGAGGCCAGTGTAAAACACTCCCCTCTCTTCTACAGCTTTTGCTTCCTCTCTGTGTGTTCATTTGCATGTTCCTCTCGCTGCTGTGCAACCTGTCACAAAAATTACTTTTAATGCCATCCTGCTAGTTCTCAAAGCAATCTCTGATATAACTTTTCTTAGTTATCTACTTGGGTATTTATTGAATTTGTTTTCTGACCAAGTGGTGAGCAAAATACCAGTTAACACTCTTACTGAGGTCAAATCACTCTTGTACTAACAGCAGTGAGAGTCAGAATTCATCCGAAGTGATAGAAATGATTCTTTATTCACTACTACTCACAGAAGCTTGGAAATGTTTGAAATTTGAAGGAGAGACAGGACAAGGATGACATCTCTTGAAGCCAGTCATGCAGGTCTAACCAGGACCCGTAGCAATTACGGGTTGTGAAAATGGAGGGCTGCTCTGTGAATGAGCTGTGGGGAAGCAGGGTCACATTGTAAAAGTAATTTCAGTAAGCGTCAAGTCTTCTGTGATGTGGGTCATTATGAGGACCAAAGCCACAAGTGAGAGGTGCACAAATGTTACTTGTGATCTGTGTTATTATCTGACTTTCAGTTTTCCAACTAAATTCACTCTCTAAATTTAAACACAGAAAATCTGAAAGATAATTCAGAAGGAATGACGCTGACTGTCAGATTCTAGCTGAATTCTTGTGTTATCGTAGTGCCTATCATCCAAAAAGTCTGATGAAGAGAGTGAGAGGGAAGGATATCTTGGCGCATTAATTTTTACCGAAATCATTTCTTCCCTTCAGCTGACATCTCAGCATCCCTATGCTGAAGTTTACATCGGGAAGCCCCATGTCTGGACTGTTGACATCAATGATCTTTCTGAAGTTGAGAAGGCTGTGAAATCAATTTTGAATCAAAAGGTGAGAAATGTATCCTCAATTTGTCATCAACACTTGAGGGTGTATTTTGTACTGCGTGTAGAGTGCTTCCTAATGTTAGTCTGATTAAAGCAGAGTGCTGCACTTTGGCAGGATATTGGGGAAAAAAATTGTTATTACATATCTGTGGTATCTGATTATCATGTTTTAGTACTGGATATGTCAGGTTTTACCTGAAAAAAATAAGCATGAGTGGATTTGTATAGAAATGTGAATTTCTTATGTAAATTATACAGCAATCTACATTTTCTGTGCATTCAGTGATGAAGTTTCCTTGTTGATTCTTAGAGCATTGCAGGCTGTCCAAATGCACGCTCAACTCTTTTGACTGATTTTGTAGCCTTGACATAACTGCCACTGAAGTGCTTGTGCACTTACAGTGTGGAATTGTAATGAGGGCTCTTCAAGGAAAAAAAAAGTTTGAAGTAATTTTCAAAGCTATCACATTCTGGTTTTGTCATAATGTTTTCTTTTTCACTTCAACTCCTGAACTGAAACTCAGTTAAAGCAGGAGCTCTGGAATCCCATAGGGTCTCAGGCTGGCTTGATACCTACTACATCGCAGTATACCCTGAGTTTCCTTAAAGATAATCACTGAGTAACTTTTATTGCCTTTACAAAGTAGCAAAAATCAGCTTAAACTGCTGATGGTTTTGTGAAATTGTGATTTGTTAATGAGTTTATTTGCATTTATTGTTTCTACTTAAGCTACAATGTAGTATTTGGAATACAAATTGCTACCACACAGTGCACCACAAAGTTCATTTAAAGAAAAAAACCTCTAACCTTAACACACTATGTTTCCACAGATTGACCCTTATTTGCCCTATGAATTTACATGTGAGGGAATGCTTCAGAGGATGAACGCGTTTATTGAAAGACAGGTATGAACTTTTATTGTGGATGACTCTCTTGTTTTATGTTGGGAAGGGAGGACCCTCTCCATTTTAAAGCTTCTCAGTGTTGTTGCTGTTCAAGTAGAAATAGTAGCTGTGCAGTCCCCGGTGTTACATCAAAGCAGAAAGGCAAAGTAATTTTTCAGTGTGTATGTGACTTCTTTGACTGTGTACACACAAAAAATCTTTGGATCATGAACTATCATGTAAATACAGAGATACTTCTGTGGTAGAATTGCACTTAGGCTAAAGCCTCTGGGCAGATTTTTTTAAGTGTTTAGTTTCAATTGATAAAGCTTTATGTGGTTTGGAAACCGGTTACTTAAAGGACTTTTGGCCCCCATGCATTATTGCCAGCTGACAGCAGCAGAAGGTACTGAGTTGGAGTAATAAACTGCAGAGATTTACACGGGATCTTGATTTCTAGAAACTGTATGTTTGCTTGGACTTCTGCCCAAGGCCAGATCAGTTGCAGTGGCCAGCTCTGCCTTTTGTTCTGGCTGCTGCAGAAGAAGGATAGGAATAACCTATATCTCTGATATGCCAATTAATTTCCAGGATTTCTTTCAAAAGCACTGGACATGCTTCTGTACCTGTATTCTGAAAGTGGACGGTGCTAAAGACAGTAATAAAGAATAACACAGCTTCAAGTCAGAAGTGTAGTTAACATAACATAGCTATTTCCAGTTTCCTGCCAATAAATACTTTAAGCTTTTTGCTGCCGTATTGATGACATAGCCTTTAAAAGTATCTCTGCTTCTTTTGATTCTTCTACCTGAGTTAGCTATAATTGAGAGGTTTTGTCAATACAGGAAGAAATAGCGCTCAGGGTAAGGGAGAAAAAGAGACAATCTAGAGATAGCATCTGTGGGGCAAAGCTATCTTTCCCCTCTGGACCTCCCCCAAGGGCTAAGCCCTGGCCTGTACCCTGTGCTTCTCAGAAATAAGTAGAGCATTGTAATTTTGTTCATTGCTTTGACTAACTGTCAAAGCCATTATTGTTTCACAGCCCCCAGGATGCTCAAGCATCATTATTAGCTGCATGTGCTTAGCACTGTGCCCGATTAACATGTCAGATGAAGCAAAAATAAAGGTTGAGACCTTATTGTGAAGAGTTTGCGGTGGGAGGCAGGCAGAACAGAGAGAGCAGCACAAGCTTGGAACAGGAACAAAGATGCACGGAGTTGATGTGGTTCAGACGTTCTGGGGTGCATTAACTACGAGAGTGTGGTCTTCAGGGTATGTTTGAATGTGAAGAGGATGGGGCCAGATACACTCACCCACAAGTCACCCTATGGGACAGTGAAACTGTAGAACTTAAAAGGAGTTGTCCGGAGTTCCCCTTTTGGGGCCTTGGCTCAGGATCAGGAGGGAGGACAGTGTTCACAAGTAAGGTTTAGAGAATTCCCTGAATCTTCAGATCCAACAGCTGGGCTGAAGGTTTTTAGGGTCTGAAGTAAGAGAACTACTGTGAGCTGTGGTTTCATGTTTAGCAGTGCCACCTTCAGCTGGATTAAAACAGCTTTCGCTCCAAGCTGCTACTCCTGCCAGTGCACTGCCCCTGCCAGCAGCCCAGCACGGCTGTGCCATCTGCTGAATCCATCCCTTGATCCTGTTTGCTCTGTGGCTGCCCAAACAGTTGTGTCAATCTGCAAAGCGACAGTGTAGGGTGGGAACCAAAGGGTGGGACTGCTTAAATTGGCACTGCCATCAAAGGAGCCACCAGGCAACCACAGCCGAAGCAGCTGCGGGATTCCCTGTTGCAAACTTGGGAGCTGTTGGACGAGGCGGGCTGGGCTGATGGAACAGACATGCTGACTTTGAAAGATGTGGTCAAGCGGAATGCTTGGTAACCCGGCAGAAAATGTTTTTGGCAGGGCTCTGCTAGGTTAGCAAACTGACTTGGCTCAGCAGCGGGTCAGCTGAGCACCAGAGCTTGGCGAAGGGAGTGGAGTGAGGACATTCGTCTAAGAGCAAGAAAAGCTAGAGGGAGGAGGACACCTCCCTTGACGAAGAGCTAAGCCTGTCTCACCTTGAAATTGTGGTTATAGGCAAAACAAAAATAAACACAGTCTCTGGTGAAGCTTAACCTTCTGTTTTACGTAACATCTTTTCTTTATTTTACCCTTATGCATGTAGGGTTGTGGGGTGAAGATACCAAATTTAGGTTGCTTTTATGGTTGATAGGAAAACTAGCCAGAGACAGCAAACTGAAGCACAGCCCTGTGTGCTGGTACCTGTGAAAGTGATGTTCTCCGAGACACGCTTCAGCGTGGCATAGGCTGAGGAAGGCTTCCCACCAAGCTATGGACTGGAAATGGGAGGCTGTGCCCAGTTTTTGGGAAGAATTTTCAACTAAGAGATGTTAAAAGCTGAAGCCCCCAGCAAATAATGAAGCCGCACAAGTGATTCACTGTCTTTGAAAAACTTTGTCTCCTGCCTGCACTAGCTGTGAATCCAATCTGGTATTACAATACTATATTGTATATATTACATTGGTATACATTACAGTATCAGATTGGATTTTGAACCTATATACATTTTCTCCTGCATCTAGTAGTTTAAATATTGATTTATAAAAGGACAGAATAAGCAAGGCACTTAAGCCAAATAGCGAAATGACCTTTTTGAAACAACCTTATTAAAAAGTACCTCCAACCATCTATTGTTAACATGTTCTTTTAGATGCTGTTAAAATTATTCTGCCATAAATATGCTCTAAAATTACTCAGGTTTTTCGAATATGGCACGAGGGAATGGCTTAGAGCTGCATCAGGGGAAGTTCAGAATGGATATTGGGGAAAAAGCTCTTCACTGAGAGGGTGATCAAGCACTGGAACAAGGTCCCCAGGGAAGTGGTCATGGCCCCAAGCCTGTCAGTGTTAAGACGCATTTGGACAGTGCTCTTAGATACATGGTTTAGCTTTTAAGTTGCCCTGTGTGGAGTCAGGAGATGGTCTCTGTGATCTTAGTGGGTCCCTTCCAGCTCAGGATATCCTGTGATTCATGACTGTATAATATTAAATTTATGGTTAGACCTGGGAGTATGAAAACTTCCTCCTTCAGCAGAGGAAATCTAAACAGAGAAAAAAAAACCCCAAACCGATGTTGAGAACTGGTAAATGATTTGCGGTCTTAGCTTCATTAAAATTTCAAGTAGTTCAGCCTTTGGGTCACAGCGTGGGACCTGTCCATCCAAGTATTAGTTTTGTCAGGAGAAAGCAAATCATGATGGACTGGGCCCAAATTTTCTGATCACCTTTTGATGGGAGTTGCCAAACGTTAAAATAATGGCTGAATATCATGGAATGTTATACAAAACCAGTGTTTAAAATTTTCTCTTTGCTTTTTCTCATTTTAAATGTCAAGACCGTACAAACTTGTCTTTGAATAGTTTTCGCTAGCAGGTGTGTTTATATATGATTTCTTCCTTCCCTCTTTCCACTGTGGTGACAGTTGACTGCATGCATTATTTATAGCAATTTTTTTCAGTGTTGGGAGAGCACTTTTACTAGCAGTTCAACCCAGAAGAGCAAACAAACTCTTTGAGTCCTGGTTGCTTTATAGAAATCTTCAGTCTTTTATGAGTTCAGCTCACTCCGTTCAGTTGCGAGTCCCCTGATCCTTTCCACGTGGCTCTCCGCATGGGCCACTTGAGACAGTTCTCGCCTACAGGGTAACTGGCCTCTGGAATTCTTCTACCAGAACTTCCTCCTGATACTTGTGCTGTTACAAAAATAGTTCTGCTAGCACCGCATTAGTGAAACAGGAGTCACTGAGAAAGCCAAAACGGGTTGGGTGTGTGGAAGTAAAGAGACTAGCTTGAGTTGCTTATGATAAATTAAAAAAGGTAAAGGTAGGGAAGAAGCTCTTTTGGGAAGAATGATACTACCACATTTTAAGTAGCAGTCAAAGGTGATAATTCCCTTATGCTAAAAAAAAATATATTCTTTTAAAATGTGCTTAAGTTACTGATTTTAATAGAACTGACATGAGCTGCAAAATGAATGTTTGGGTGATAATAGCCACTTATTTTACTAATGGGGAAAATTGCTGTCAAGGGACTGGATGCATCATAATAAAGTATGATCTGTCACTGCAGGATTTCTGTCATGGGCAGGTGATGTGGCCCCCATTAAGTGCCCTTCAAGTAAAAACTGCTGAACCTGGAAAATCCTGCAAACAAGTCTGTCAGGAAAGCCAGCTCATCTGTGAGCCTTCCTTCTTCCAGCATCTTAACAAGGACAAAGCTCTGCTTAGGTAAGTACTTAGAAGCACAAACATATTATTTGGTCTCTTTTTATTGCACTGGCTTTTGCCGCACATTAAGTTTAGTGCACGAATTCTGTGAGAAGGGAGGGTGGGGAGAGAAGTACTGTCTTGTTTGGTTGCAGCAAGCTGTGAGGTTAGCTGTCAGTCCTTCCTAGCGGTGTTGATGGTAGAAGTTACTGCTGTGCTGAGAGCACCATTCCACGTAGCATGTGTTTCTGCAATGAGGAATACGGCACCGAGGCCAAAAACTTACATCTCTTCCTTCCGCGCCCCCCATCTCCCACGCGTGTGCCCCTTTGATGTTGGGTTGCTTGCACTGCGCAAAGATGCTTGTGCTGCAGGGATCGCAGATGCCAGGGGTATAACTGTGTTTGGATGGACCCTTTGCAGCCCTGGCTGAGCAGGTGCGCTATTCCGTAGCTTTTGCCGTATCCTTCTGAGAGTTAGTGAACTTGCAGGACTCTTAACGCTCATCCAAACTGTGCTCAGTCAGCTGGGTCAGAAACAAAATGCATTTTGTTGCAGTAAATAGAAATCTGTACACATTGTGTGATTTCTGTCAGTTGTTCACATGATTTTAAATCTAACATTTATAAAGTGTTGCTTTTATTTATTGAGCTCCCTCATTGGTCACGATTAACATCCGTATTGAAACATCTATATTCACTGGCAATTAGCAATTCCTGTTTCTGCAAACCTTTTGTCGGTATTGTCCTGGGTAAAGAATTGTAAACCCGTGTACATCAGAGGTATTAGTACCAACTGATAAAAGCTTACGAGCTATGCATTAAGGAAGTTAATGTTGCTTTCAGGTGCTGTCTCTTTGGGAATATGTCTGTGTTCCTTTCAGAATGAAAACAAAGCACTCAAAGCTAGGCTCCAACAAATGGCTGCTAGGGAATCTGCTTTCTAGGTTTTCTATCTCCACTTTTTGCTAAATTAAATTGTAGAAGGTTTTCATTTTTGTATTTTGTTTGAAAAGTTGTAATTTCCAGTGGAGTTCAGAAGCAGCTCATACAAAAACTTTGTCAGGCTTCTTTTCTAGCTGTCTAGACAAGATTATAATTCTGTGGAAAAAAAAAACCTGTTAAATGCTGAAAGCTACCAATGTTTCCAGAGTAAGTGAAAAACAAGCTTCTGCTGGAATTGCTACCCTCGTGCTTAAGCTTTGTGGTCAGAAAATGGCAACTCGAATTTTTCTTTTTTCAGCTAGCTAGCGCTAGCTGGTTCCTCGGAGCGGTGGGTCCAGCTCTGACCAGCTTCTGCTGTACCACAGCAGCATCGCCTCATCTTCGCAGTTTGGCTGACCGCACCTCGAGCTACCCAGGGCTGCCTGGCACGGTGTGGCTTGCCTGGGGGAGATCCCTGCTGGCATCGATGAGAATATCTCCCGATTTCAGATTCTTCGGTTTTGTCGTACTAGAAATCCATGGTGTATTTAAATATTAGCTTTGGGGAACAGTCAAAAGCGTTTTTTTCTTTTTTAACTTCTTTTATTAATCTTTAGGAAACGGAGTAAAACTGAAAAGGCTGTACTGCCCTCTGCAGAGAGAATCTGCACAGGCGAAAAGAAATGAGACTCACGTTCTGGAAATCTGCAATTCTGAATGTACTTGATTTAGGATGTAATACAGCACTTTATTTTATTTTTAGCAAGGAAGGATGGAAACTGTACCGAACTCCTGTAAACTCCGCTGTGATTTAGATCATGTGCTTTGCTTTTTAGGCATAATATTGAATGTCTCACCATGGAGTCTGCAAATGATATTCTGGTCCCCTCTTTTGATGGAAGAAGGAAGCACTGTGTTTTCCAAGGTGACCTCTTATTGTTCAGCTGTGCCGGCTCCCACCCAACCCACAGAAGAATCTGCCCCTGCAGAGACTATATTAAGGGGCAGGTTGCGCTTTGTAAAGACTGCCTATAGCAGCAGCAGAGCTTCTTTTGAGTTGCGGACAAAATGTAAGTAGTTTTGAGAGGAGCTACTTATTACTTCCTGCACTTTTGTCCAGGTTTTTCGCTGCAGGCAGAGCTATCATTGCTGGGCAGAATTATCTACTAAGAGAGGAGGGATTCATAACAAACAGCTAACTGATCTTTTCTTCCTATAAGAACATTTGCAGTGTAACTCTTCAGATTCTTTCATCTGTTTGCGAAGAGAAATGAGTTTCATGTTCTACAGTGATTTGAAGATGACTGCACAGAATAGTTTGTAGAAAATTCCCAGACCCATCAAACTTCTTTTTCTGTTGTTTGGGTGAAGTGTTTTCTATTTTTTTAATGAGTTAGGACATCCCCCATCATGGTTAGCTAAAGGATCTCAACTTCATTCCAGTAGAAAATTGAAAAAAGTGTGCTTGAGGGAGGGGGGTGCAGGGGAGGGAAGACTAATATTTTATTCTAGGTGCACTGGTTTGGGTACTGCTTTAGTTTGAATGGCTATAAAGTGGTTTACTTCATGAGAACTCAGAATCACAAGATAGCTCTGTACCCTGTTATTGGGTTATCTGGGCCCAGTTCTTCTTTCTTTTTTTTTTTTTTTTTTTTTTTTTAAATCTTTGTATACAACAAGGTATTGTCTGCGTCACGGCTGCTGCGTCGGAGCAGTCTAAACAGAGAGTATCATGAATGAGCAAATAGGCAGTTGCCAGCGTGTGACACATCATCTTGGTGACTCAACGACTGACTAGGATTGTGGCATTTTCTTCAGTGTGGAAAAGCTACAAAAACATACTGCCATTTTTGGAATGGACTTGTCACAGTTTACTGGTCCCATTTAGAGAGTAATCCTTGGAATTTGCCCATGCTTCTGTTGTAGTCTGTCTACTAGAAATACTGTGTGAAGCAAAAAGTATTCAGCATCATTGGAGCAATATTATCGTTAGAGCCTCAGTTTGCTACGGCTTCCAGTAGTTAAAGTGTTGCTGAATGACATAGAAAGGTTAAACTAAGCTAACTATAATTATTGTATGATAGAAATGTAAAATGTCTTCATAACTAGCTAGGTTTTTAAAGAGAATTTTTTTCTGAAGAACAAGTAAGAGGAGACAAAAAACTGCTAAGAAAAGCATTGATCAATCTCGTGGGTTCTTTGGTTTTCTGTTTTGGGGGGTGGTGTTTGTTTCTTTTTTTCTTTTAGCAGGCACACCAATTACAAATTTAGACTAAAACAATTCAAGAGTTTGGTATTCAAATCAAACTTCATTTTTTTTAGAGCAGCAAGTTAAATCTTCTAAACCACCTTCTTTTTATAGAGGTAAGTTTTGTTATTTTCAGCAGAAGGTGGCATGCTTGACAGCACCATTTGGAGTCAGGAAATGATACGCTAAGATCAGTGAGAAACAAATCTGCAGTATATTTTGAAAGCACTCGTAGTGTGCAGGTTTACACTTTGGACGTGCTCTGACCGTACGGGGAAAAAACCTCAAATCAACATGAAGGGTTTTTTCATAAAGATTAACAAACATTACCAGTTAATAATGAAAAGCATAGATACTTTAAATTTTCCTTTCTTGGATATATCCGGTTGGTTCAGATTTTTCTTGTAACTGGCATTCATTATCTGTGTGTGAATATCGATGTGTCTCTTGACCTACCAAAGACCAAGCAAGGGAAATGCTATTTAATCTTGGATAAATTCTCAAGACAAGAGAGCAGAACAGTATACATTTAAAGTTTCAATTTGAAAGCACTGAATTAGTTTTTTCAAGTTTTTTTGTTTACTGCCTCAGCACTCCTGACGGTGTTATCCTGTAAAACTCCGTAACATTGCTGTGGACTACACAGAACTTAATCCTGAGAGATTGTTCAGTATCCAAAAAGGATATGGGGGAAGTGTTGAACAGCAGGGTCACCAGGAACTGCATTGTGATGATGTGCTGCATTTTAGAGTAATTTTCCAGAAACAGAACAGCTGGGCCCTATCATGGGAGGCAAACTTTTTGTATGAAAAGAAAACAAACACAAACTAGTATGAAAATCCTCACTGTTACCATAGCTCAGCGTTTGCTTCAGTCAGCACAAATGGAGTTCGCAATAGTTTTAATACTCTGGAAAAGCTGGGGGAGGAGGTTTGGAAATGAGTCTCAGCAGGCGCACCAATTCATTTTGTATTTATATAAAATATTTCCTGCATACCTGGGCATATTCATGCAACTGGAAAATCCTGCATATTAAAATATATACACTTACACCTGGTGCTGAAAGTAAAGGCAACAGCAGAATTTGCCTTTACCCATTCAGCCTGAGGTTCTTCAGGCAGGAATTTAGTTCGGAATGAGATATCGCAGAATTACATCGGAAACAAAGATTTGTATGGGTGCACTTAAAGAATGCAAACCACGTAGTTTTTGCTGTAGTGCAATTCTTTGCTGTAAATACGTATTTGCTTGTTTCCCGCCCCCAGTGTATGGTCCACATGGCATACTGCGTTTTATTTTGCCTCTAAACCTTTAAAGACGGGAGGGTTTAGGTATTTGTTGTTATAAGATTTTCTGGTCTAGTGTTTTGTTCAATGCTAAGTTTGCCTTTACCACAGCAGGGAGAGTCTGTATAAGCTCTGGGTTTTTTTCATGCTGTAGCACTGTTTCTTTCTAGTCTACTGAACTGAATTACTGCATACTGGCAAAAATGAAACAGCAGATACCAATGCTGCTTGCATTTTAGCCAGGGACAGGACATCTAAATTGGCTTCAGAATCAGTTGGGTCTGATCCTATTTCCACTGAAATCTATAAAGAAGGCTCATTAATCTTAAAGAAAAAAGAACCAAGACCTATAATTCGAAAGGCCTCTATTATTAATTTTAAGCTCTCTTTTCAGAAGAAATATTACTTTTATGAACTGCAGCTTCAGTCTAAATTTCTGTAAAAGGAAACTATCATATGAGAACTGTAAGTGCATAAACTTTGTAAACATTACTCGCTAAACCCGATACAGCACTCCCCCATCACTCAGCAGTGTTTGTTCTTGCGTTGATAAATAAGTGAATCCTTCCGCAGATAAGCACTCAGGCAAATCCATGTGGGACTATTTAAAATTTTGAATGATTTACTAAAACGTATAATATATATCCACATGTCAGGATAGAGGGCAGCCTTCTGTCCAAGTTCCATGACTATTTTCCTTCCTAATTAAAGAATAAAGGTGTAGTCTAATTATTGCACTTAAACAAGGTTATTAGAGATGGGACTGTGCTACTGTTTTGCAGTCTGACAGTAAAGCTTGCAGCTTCCTTTACTCAGAAATCAGGTTTTTGCATGACTTGCATTTGAATATATTGATCAGCAATTGATGGGAAAAAATGTCAAAAAAGTTGAATATAAAAACACTTTACAAGCTTTTAAACATATCTCTCATATCAAGACATTCTTTGTTTTAAAATTTTGTATTTTTGTATGTGACCTAGTTTTTTTCAAAAATCTTGTTCCTACGAGATTAGAAAACTTGAGAAGCATTTACATATTTATTAAAATTAACATAAAGGCTTGCCTTTGAAAGGTAAAGTTGGTAAATACACACTGTTTAAAAATGCCAATAAAAACCTCATTTATTTCATATATGCAAGTTGATTTGCACATGTATAAATAGAGTTGCTTTTTGCATTTTTTGCTTAGTTTCTATGTTTCTTTTTGTAATTTATAGTTGCAGCTGCGTGTTTGCTTGTTTATATCAGATTATGTTTCTCCTACAAATATTTAATGTTTATGTGCCTTTTTTTACTTTCTTTGGGGTTTGGATGAGCATTTGGAATATGGACACTGTCTGAACAAGTATAGTGGAACACTAATTACAGGTAAAAATAGTGCTTGATGACTACACAGCTTAGCAGTATGAATTTTGAATGTTTTTAAGTAGCGGAGAAATCGGTTCTAAAACTATAAGGTAAGGGTTAATAAGATAAAGCTATAACTTTCATAATTCTTGCAAAACGTTGCTCCTGCAAGCAGAATACCCTTTACTGAATATCTGTAATTTGACATGAGAGCTCCTGCTGGGATGGGATGTCTTTGTTTAATGACCAGAGAGCAAACTAAAGCCGTTAGGAGACAATGCTAACAGAAAACCTCTAGGAACAGCCATATCTGATTTGATCAGCAGGAGAATTGAAGATCCACATTAAAGTTTGTGAGGTGTTGGTTTTTCAGATGAAGACGTCTGTACATGGAAGTGCACGGGGTGATTCCTGGTGCTACCCGGAGAATACAGTCCTTTTATGGTACCTGAATTTATGACTCTCAGTGGGGAGGGAACTCTGGATATTCAGCTTATTGCAGATGTTTTTCTTTTTAATGCTACTACTTTTCTGCAAGAAGAATATTTTGCAGAATAGCTGCCGATCAGGTGTCAGTTGGAGACCGCGGAACGGGGCTGCAGACAGAGCCAGGACTCTGCATCTTCCCCGCTCGGCTCTGCTCCCAACTACTTGTACTGGCTTTTGCAACTTGCTTATTGACAAGCGTTCAGACTTGCTGACAGTTTCTGTTGATACCAGCTGCAAATCAGGTTGTTAGCTGATGTCTTCTCTCCTCCCTTAATCGTGTTGTACCAGTATCCTTTAAAATCCTAGTCGACGTCCTTGGTTTATCCTTGATATGAAAGACATGCCCTCCCCTCTCAAAAATGAGTGGCCCATCTAAATTACAAAGATGATTTACGAGCTTGCAGCACTTTTCACATAAACAAAATCCAAATTGCTTTCTCAGGTATGTATTTTGCTTGTAGTGCATTTCAGGACCAGATTTTGCTAGTAAAATAAATTACATGGGATGAATCAGGCTGAATACAATCTCATTCAAGTCTAATTAACTTCATGACTCCCACTGGCTTCAGTGATAGCTGAACTCCTCCATTAATTTTTCTTCAAATTAAAAAAAGCAGCTCTCCCTTTTTAATACATACAAAGCACTGTATCTTACAAGATAAAGACCAAACACTTGCAGGTTATATTGTACACATATCAGCAGCCAGTTTTCCTTGCTGTTTACAGCAGATATCATCTCTGACTAAGTTGATGTTACCTATTATTAAAGCATCAGTTGAAAACTTGGTTAAATAGCTGTTCAGTCTGCAGTCTGGAGTTGGAGGGGTGGGGTGTTTGGGTTTTTTGTTGTTTGGTTTTTTTAAAGAGACTAGTAGTTACCAGTTTCCAATTTCACAGTCTTTTTTTCCAGGGGTGCTAACATTTTGGCATGGCTCGCTCTTCATGATGTTTGCCCTACAGCTGCTATGTCTTCAAGTTTGGACTTGGGATCTCCTTCCATTTGTAGTTCTCCTTTGGTCCCATCGTTTTAGGGACCGCTGTAAAGTCGAGGCGAATAATGCACTGACAGATGTATGCTTTCATTCAGGCTGAAAAGGCCAGGGACAGATACGGTTTCACTGAGATAGGCTTTAATAATATTGCTGTAAATGTAACATCAAAAGATATTGTTTTATGGGCAGTGACTTAAATCTTGCCTTCATATTTTTAAGCAGCTCTATAGGTTTGTTGTTTTTTTTAAATTAGTTTGTAATTTCCAAATATTATATTTAAATGGAATGTGTAAAGAGCAAACTCCGTGTATCAAGTGTAAGATGTTTACTGTAGGAATGTGTTGAAAATACCAGAGGCTGAACCCCAGAATGCCTCAGATGTGAGGCATCGTTCATGTTCTTTCTTCCAGGGAGAAACAACGAAGTGCAACTGTTGCCAAAGTGTCTTGCTTTTATAGGTGTAATCCTTGACATATTCATATAATTATGAACATACAATACTATGTTTTAATTCAGCAGACCTCTCTCAACAGCACTAAGCCACCTCTTTATTAAATGGGTAAATAAAATCAGGTCCTCAAAGTTTTGATGAAATAACTCCACCTTCCACACACAGAAACGGCTTTAAAAAAATTCAGTTGTAATTAAGCGAATACCCTTCTCTCTGCTAGGAAGGTCAGCGCAGGTGCCATTTAACTAAGGTGGGCTATGCATGGGAACAGAATTTGTCACCTTGCGTAAGGGCTCGTAGGACTGAAGCATTGTGGACCCTGCTGTCCTCACGTTTCACAGCTATTGTAACACGTGGCTGCCGCTTTGTACAGGAAAATGTATCTCTATTGCACTGCACTGTCGTACTTGCAAATACTAGCCCTAGGTCAGTGCTGCTGCGCTCGCGGCCAGCCACGCAGTAGAGGCTCGGTCCTGCAGGAGCCAGCAAAATCCTTGGCTTTAAGGAGAGCATGTAAATAATGCTATGGCATTTACTGGAGCCATCCGGACACTTGGCAAAGTGCATGCAACGGGTCCTGGCTCGGACTCCAGCAGCTGCAAAGTAGTTCGAAGTATCAGATAGGTACACAATAAATCAAGTTAAATTGCTGTCTGAAGGCAATTAATTTTAATAGGGTTATACCCAGAAGTAATTTGTTACGTTCATTACCGGGTCTGTTGCAGTACAGTGAAACCATTTTTAAGAAGTCATGGGTTTATTTGGTTTTTGCAAAGGAATACAGCAGAGCAGGAGGAAACGGCAGTTTTTACCAAAGGAAAAAAAGAGTACATTTTATGAGAAAAGTTACCCTGAAGCTTCCAGGAGAGCTAAAATAAAAATACAAGGGGATAGTTACAAAGCTAATTTGAGCTTGGAGAAGTTGATCCCCCTGAGCTCGCTAGGCTGACTGCTGCGGGGGGGCCCTCCAGAGGGCAATTTGGGGCAGCAATTGCGTTTCTGGTCTGAGTCATTCCCTGGGGGAGACTCTCTCTCCATGGGCGAAGGGGGTCAAAGTCTGAATAATCCCTGTAGCACTGTAAATTGGACAAAAAACCCTACTGAAATCTGTAAAAATAAGAGTGCTGCATTTGCAGATAATAATTTGGAGTCAATGAGAGTTTTTATATGTACATGAGAACTTCAGGGTCAGGCTGATACTATGTGTGTTTGGTTTGAAGTCTCTCTTAAAAGGTTGATCCTTGGTCTTATTTAAATGGTTGTGTTCCACTATATTACGTTCAAGCAGTTTGATTCAGAAAGAACAGAACACAGTGGTTCAGATACTGTCAAGTTACTGGGGTTCAATAGGATGGGATTTTTTTAATTTTTTTTTCTTTTTTTTAGAAAAGTAAATGTCTGTACTTTAATGGCATAGAAAAATGCTTTGTTTTCACTGTTGTAGAAAAAAACTAGGGAGAACTTTATTTTTCAATAAACCTTTTTCTTGTGTGATTTGGATTTATGATTGCTTTGTGCTTAAATGGGAAGTCTGTGAGCTGCCATTTATCCAAAATCGCGTTTCTGTGGCTTATCCTTGCAATTCTGTAGCTGGGCATTTCTGCTGCTGGCCCGCCTCTTCAGAGGTGAGCATGAACAGTCCCATCTACCCACATCTCGGCCATAAGAACAGGCAAGTAATTATCTTTTTACTTTTTCTTTTAAATCCGTGTTGGACAATGGATAAAATCAAGGTTCATTTCAGGAGGGCAGTTTTGCCACAGCAGTAGTGAGGAATTCCTGGTTTCCTAGAAATTTCCAGCACACAAGGAAGACTCTGGAATTGCACAGTGGCACACGGATAGACAAGACTTACTGGCACAATACACTACGGAGTTAAAAAATGAAAGCTATGTTGTGGTAAAATAACAGCTTTAGAGAGCGTCGTCTTTCAAGATCCACGTTTAAATGCGAAGAGCTGGGATGGCTTACGGAATACTCGCCTATGGAACAAGAGATCAAGCGTGAAACTTTGGACTACGCGCCTGCGTTGCTTCAGTCAGCGTCGCTCCCAGGCCGGGCTGAGGTTTCAGCAGCTGACAGCAGCTGGTGCTGCAGGAGCCGCCACCCGCGAGGTGCCCCGGAGAGTCCCTCTGCCAAAATCATCTGAGAGGTGGTAACCTGTGTCTTACGGGGAGTGGAGTGTGCATTCAGTCCGCTTGATGGGTGCCACATTAAATCACCTCGGAGGTTGTAAGCACATACATCAAAAAAGACGTACAATATATATGTGCACAGATTGAGACTTCTTAGAGGGAACTGTCGCTTTATTTCGGTTGCACCCATTCTGCTGAATGGCTCTTTCTGCCCACCTCACTTTTTGTTAGCCCAGCCGAGACTGAGGGAAGGGTCCTCTCCTGTCAGCTTCTCCTAGGAATTCTCAGAGGTTTTGGTGGAGGTGTCCGAGAGTAATAGAACAATTAATGCGGGAGCAGTATGCCGTAGTAAAATGAATAGTAAAAAAACCCCAACCAACCAACCAAAAAACCAAAATGAAGACCAGCTCTTCTTTATCTGTTGTGAAAATGTCCATTTGTAACATAGCTGCTATGTACTTTTTAAAACTACACTGGTGAGAAGCAGCTGCTTACTTTCTTACACCACCACCTTTTTCCATCTTTTTTGTATGCTTTTTTTTTTAACATGTGGCCACACATAACTGAGTAATGTAAAATCAGAATAGTCCAGAAGTCAGTAACTATCAGCTTGGGATCCTTTTTTTTTTCCCTGTCCCAATTAATGGCAGACAACACTGGTAAGCAATAGCATAAATAAAAATGTCACACTGAAGTGGGAAGGTGAAATGCCTGCAGGTTTGGGTGAGGGTTTGTGACCTGGGTTTGGATTGCATAATCTAGTCACTGCCGGAATTGGGGAGTTTAGGGCATCGTGGCTACACAGGACGGTTTTCTGCTGCGCGTTGCTGGCGGTACTTCTGCAAGAGCCTTTTAGTACTGTTTCAGTGAGGTGAAGTACATGAATATTTTTCACCAGTCACCCCTTTTTATGGGTATTGCCTTGGCGAACTTCAGCTCAGGTTAAAATTGGTGAAAAATTTGTTGGTTCTGTGTTGCTATTCAACATACCACAATTCTGAAATGTTTCCTAACATCAAAATTAATTAGTGGAGGACACTGCTCATTCAGTCCTTTGTTCCGGTTATTTTGGGAAACATTTTTCTTCCTGTTTCATTCCCCTAATTGTTGTTCAGCTTTGACATTATGAGGAGACATCTGTAAGATGGTGAGCAGCTAGAGTCAGCTGTGGGCTGTGTTGCAGTCACATAACGGAAAAAAAATGTATGAAAATTGGAACTTGGAGTAAAAAACACACACGCCATGCAGCTGTATTGGAAAGATCATTGAGGGAGCTTGAATACTAAATCCTTCAACTCTTACGCACTTAGACTGGGTTCAGTCAAACTCCATCTGGTAGAGAGTCCACAGATGGAAACATTTTGCTGGGACTTTGTGCCGCTCTCAAAAGCCTCACCTCGCGCTGACACTTCAGCTTGCAAGAGACGGAGGATCCCAGTTTACTGCTTTACAATGCCCTGTATTTATGTTTATGCTTGTTGGGACTTGCACATTTTAGTATTTTACTGATTATGGAGATTGCATTTAACTAAAATCCCAGTAGTAAATCTTTGTTGCCAAAGAAATCAAATACTGTTTGCACCGAACAGACTCCAGATGTTAGGTCTCACTGTATGTCCTGCTTTGTCTTGTGGACCCGCGGCTTGGAGGTCTTTCCTCCCACGAGACTTACTGCAGGACGTCGGAGGAGCGCTGGCTGGCTGAAGGCATCTGCCTCGTGCACGTTTTTGAGCACGTTTGTGAGAAGGGAAACTTCAAAGCGAAAAGCGCTGAACAAAAATGCTGAAGCAGGAATACCACCTTTAAAGAAAACGTACCAAGGTATGATGAGCCTCTGGTGTTTCAGCAAGTAACAACTGTTGCTTGCTTGCAACGTAAGTAATTGGTCCAGTGGCTCTTTGAAGTAAAGGCTGCTAAATTGCTTTTTAGAGAGGGAGAGACCCCTCTCAGCTTTTATTTCCTCCCCGCCTCCATAGGCGGGAGGGAGGAATCAATGGGATTTGCCCAAGACCACGCTGCTGGCTTGGATTCTGCTTGATGGGTCTGCCCCAGGAAAAGGAGGTTGGCATTTCTTGTCACTTCGCTATTTTAGAACAGGTGTCACCTCCACTCCTTGCTCAGTGTAAGGTAAAGGGCGACAATCCTGTAAAGCCTGTGTCATGAAGAAGTGCATTCAGAAGAATACCGGGGTTGGCGGCAACAGCGTTAGCCAACAAAATAGGATGTTTCCTAATTACTTGCCAAACTAACGTAGAGAAGAGTAGCCCTTCTGTGCAGGCTTTGGATAAACGGACTTTCGGCCTCCCTGCATCCGAGTGCTTTTGTTGGTGCCCATGTCCGTCCCTGCTGGACACCTGCAGGCTGGGCTTCTCCTGACCTGCTCTCGCACGCTCCCGGGGTGGGCTGGAGGCCGCCAGAGGAGCAGCTGTGCTGACTGCAGGGAGTAGCACCAATCAGGTAAAATTCAAGAACCGTTCAGTGCTGCCTCAAATACCGATCTTGTGGCTGAAAGGAAAACGTCAGCTCCCAAACGTGGGAGGAACAGGAGAGGGAAATATCCCTGGGTTGTCTGCTACTTGATTTAATTATGCTCTCCAGTTGCGTAACCTGGACCCGCATGCCAGGCCGCAGGAATGTGTTTTTGTGTGCTACTCCTTAGTTACTGGTACTCAATAAACACAGCCACAGGCTCAGTGATGTGCTTTGTCACAGCACCACTTGGTGGCAGCGCACCTAACACTGACTAGCAGCAGATTTAGGAGTAGAGGTGAGAAATTACAGGTGCTGCGAGCACAGCACGCCACTTTCCTATGGCCAAACTCTGGATGAAGCACCTACACACGTCCGTGCCCCCCCCCCAGGGATAATCTCTGGGTCAAGTAGCTTCAGCTTTTCCTAATCTCTGTCGCTGCAGAGGCAGCTTGCTGCCATGGCCCCCTAATACTCCATCCTCAGAGGCTTCAAAAGAGAATGGATAGTGAACACATTACTTGAGCATAAATTTGACTGATGATTGTTTAGGAAAAATGCATTGCCATGTTGGGAACAAACATTCCTGCTTTGTGTATTATTAAGGCTTACTACTTGTCTCATGACCTTGCATCTTCATGAGCTGACCCACAGAAAAGGATGCCAGAAACGTCTACACTTTTTTCCCACGCAGCTGGGTTTGCAGCAATGCAAATGGTATTACTAACTGTGAGGAACTCTGTGGTACATTCCCAGATGCAGGTGTACCTAGAGCTGAATTTGCCCATGTCTGAGGAGCTTCTTGTCTGGGGTCTTTGCTTCAGGTCCATTTCTGGAACATCATTTTCAGCAAGGAGCTTCTTTTGAGGCTCCATTTTTCCACCATGGTTGGATGAGACTTATTTATGGCTTACCTACTATTGTGAGAAGAGAAATGGGACTAAATCAGCAAGGAATGGTAGTCTGGTGATTTCTTGATGACAATCTGGCTTTTAGCTGTAAGTAAGTACGTAAGTGGAACATTTATTATTTTCCATTATTAAAATACACCTCATGCCTACCTGGTGCATGTGAGGCATGGCTTGGGATTCAAGACTGCAGCTGGTGTAATCCTTACTGTGAGAGTTTTTGATAGCTTCTTTCTCTGCTGAACAATACGGCTAAATTCAAAGCATCTGCTCAGATGCGTAGTCGCTTTCAGGGATTAATTTGCAATTCTGAGTTTGGCCAGACTTTAGTGTCAGTTTGCAGTTTCTGTACTGGCCAGTGCTGTTCCTTGTGTGAACACTGAAGCTCATTCCTTGTGTCCTGTGCACAACAAAGAGGCTTTGGCACTGCTGACAAGCTTCTGTGGCCTGTGATCACCAAGCAAAGTATTATGTTGGCCAGTGCCAAGTTTCAGGTGATTAGTCCGAGTGCTTTTGAGCTATTTCAGCTTTTGAAAAGCTCACCTTCACTTAGCTTAGCTGGAAGCACACTTGTTATCTAGCTCATAGTTAGAAAAATCAGCTGGCACAGACATTTAATAAAGAAAACTAACATAGAAACTGTTACCTTTGGGGGTGGCTAGCTAGAGCAGAGTGTCTTGGTAAATTGGATGAGCACTTATTTTTCTTTTCTATTGTCATGTGCCATACAAAGTCTCCCTGATGCTAGCTGGCTTTATCAGCATCTATTTGCTTTCATTTCTGAGTATCGTTATTTCCTGGTCTTTTTCCTTTGAAGTATCGCAAGTATTTTCTTGTATTTACCTGCTAATATCAGAAATGCTTTGAAGCACCTGTGGTAACTGAAAAGTTTCTGCAATTGGTTTAAATTAATCTGATAAGAAAAAGTACGATTAACTTGTTTAACCACATCTCCTTTTCAAAGGCTACACAGCTGGAGTCTGTACTTACAAACATCCTCTGAGAG
>JANHGO010000506.1:0-40362 GCA_024606505.1 Aquila spilogaster
AAAAACCCTCAGCACTAGAGGATCTAATACCAGTTATGTGTCACTGCAACAGCTGATGGTGTTGCAATACCAATCTGCATTAGCCTCACACCACCAATCACCCAAGAGGATGTTTTACTGTTTTATTATTCAGCACTATTATTTTTAAGCTTTGAAGAAGTTTATCATAGTTGCAGATAAGCTATGTGTAAGAAGGTTAGTAACATTATTATCTTTAGGCCAATTTATAAACTAACTATACTCCACTGACAGATGAGGTTTAGAAAAGTAGACTGGAGGGTCCTTGGACTTTAGCTTGTACCAAAATGAGTCTGCACTCAGGAAAATCTGCTGATGAAGTGTCTGTTCAATCCTTCATTCTCTGCCAAACGAGATACTGGGTAATACAGGTCACTCAACCAACAGCTGGCTCCCAAGGAAAGCTCGTTACCAGGGCTCATTAGGCTGTGATTAGTTACCTGCTGCACAGCATATGCTCGGGCAGGAGGGCAGGGCAAAAGACAGCTCTTCAGCCCCACACACAGCCCAAATCTGTGAGATCCCCAGGATAACAAAGTGAACTACACAGCAGGGGTACGTTTGATAATGAAATGTGATAGATCGTGGACTAATTAAAACATTTAAACTACAGAGGTTATTAATTTTCTGCTAATAGTATAACAGAGCTCCACAGAAGTGTGAGGTGCTGAGTTAAAAAAAAAAACAGCAAACTAAACCTGAATGTTACCCAATGTACTTAGATCTTAATGGGACAGTAAAGAGAATGATAACACATGTATTGTTTTACTTCCCTGGAGCTATTTCCCCTCTAATTTTCTCTTTGCCAAAACCACCAAATTTCAGATAAAACACTACGTTGCAGAACTTGGGAGGATCTACCTCGTAAGGACATCTTTTTGATCCTTCGACTGACAGGGAAAATTTTGTTCCAAAAGAAGAGAAAGAAATGCTTCTAGTGAAACCAGCAATTAAAAGCATTCCTATCTTTTCATGAACATACTATAACTTTTTAAGTAGTACAATTACAAGTAAGAGTTGACATATCACACCATAACCTGTTTGTCAGTTGCCGTTACCTTGCTGCTACTTTCATTCAAGTGATCATTTTCCAAAGTTTTATTACAGGCTATTCTAGAACATAAAGTCGGAGCAGCATACAAAAGTAATTTAGAATTACTGCATGGTATTTAGCCACTTTGGTCGGAAAGTGCTCTGAAAAGGCCTAAAGGATTTTTTTGGCTGCTACTTAGGGTACTTTGTGGTTGTAATGTGACAATGATTAAACCACAAATGATTTAGCAGGGTTTTTTCGTTGTTGTAGGGTGGGTTTTTTTCATTTTCTGTTTTTTTTTTTTTTTCTGCCAGCACAAATGTCACAGTCCTACAAAAAAACCAGCATGGCAAGGTTGTAGGAACTTCTCCCCAAATTGCGCTAAGGTTAAGTTACATTTATTTTTGAGAGTCCACAGACAAGGGCAAAAGGCCTCACGTCCCCTGGCACTGCCATTGAAACGCAGACAGAACATGCAATCCCTGGCCAGCCAGCCAGCCACTGGGACAGCCCAGCGTCTGCTAACAAGCAATAACCATATCAGACATAAAACAATAGATCCTTCAGAGTTTGAATCAAGCCCTGTTGAAAAACCAAACCAGATATTGTTTAAATTATAAAATGATTATTTCTTTCCTTTTCACTTGAGTGCTAGAGAATAATTTGCTGCATTTCTGGTTTTCATGCTTTCATTATGGCACACTAGATGGAATACCAAGCAATTGCTCAGCTTTCCAGCCAGGTAAGGCAACTCTAGGCCACCGAAATTCCGTACTCAAGCACTGACAGCACTTGGGCAACAGTGAGGGTGATCACAGCTCCGTATGCTGTGCAGGTGACTGTTACCTGTATGAGTTGCAGCCAGCATTAGGCACTAACTCCTCCAAACACATCCCTCAAAGCATAAGGAGCTACCAACAGGAACCAGGAATGACCCCACTGCTTCCAACACACTGAGCCCTCTGCAAAGGGCTGAGAAGCCTTGTGCTCCTCGTTCGTATCGTGGAATTTCTTTTCAATCAGTTATTCTCAGAAGTTTTAAGCAGCGAAACCCCCTCCTCCTCATCTATAAAACCTGCATGTGATGCTCTGCAACACATCATAAGCAACATCCAGAACTTAAGCAATCTGAATAGATGCAGATGTAGAGCAAGAGGAGGGATCATTTCCATGTCTGGAAAGATGCAATGTTTGGATTGAGCAGCACTGTCAGATACTATGAATTCTTTGCATGTTCCTTCCACATAGGGGTAAGTTGAAAAGAAGAGGAAAAAGACTGAGGGAAGGAGGGAAGTGCTCAGAGGGAGCAACTGCGGTGTGGAAACTTATCAATCTTTGAAGCTTTAAAAGACTGTTTAGATAAGATTTCGGGCAAACAGAATAATCTCTGTCTAGCAGGTTTGCACTCTGACAGCTACAGCTGATGTAGTGTCAAGATCGAGCAACTCACGAACTTTGTACTCCAACTTAAATTACAGCATATAATGTATATGTTTCCTGAACACTGAACTAGAGGAAAATTAGTGCATGGCACACCACACTGTGGTGGGTTATTCCACCAAAGCCACTGTTAAAATCAGGACCGTACAAGGTTACGCTTGTACAATCTGCTACAATTAGAACAAAAGGATATTTTAAATATTATCTTTAAAATATTCCCTTGAAAAAGGAGAGAAAACTACCGCCAATGTAGGCTCTAAGAGTTCTCATTGCTCTGTATGTGGAGCACCTTTGAAGACCCACAGAAAGAAGAGAAGGCCAGGTGCAGAACCCAGCTGGGAAGCTGTGGCTGGGCCCTGACTTGGAGGAGCTGCCCCAGAACCGCGCTGGGACCAGCACACACTCAGCTTCAACTCCCTGCAGAACAGCTCAACTGTCGGGAAGTGCTGGTTTTATGCACTTGGAAATCACTCAGCATTATTTTTGTCTTCCTAGCATTGCAGTGGTCACTGTATGCATGGGTCAGCTCCTGTGTATTAGTCACAAGCAGCAAGGAACGGCTCCCAGAAGGTTTGCAGTGAGACTCGCAGTCTGAAATCCTGCATTTCAGCAGATCAGTGTGTGCACAGAGGGACTGAGAATCTGCTGAATTCGACTTTTTCTGTTCCCTCTTGCTGTAGTTGATGCCGTTCTGGACAAGGTTTGGTTACAAGTCCAGCAACAAACTCTCCAGTAAGCAACAGCACCATCTGTACATAATGGTACCTCGCAAGAATCAAGGATTGCTCCTTGACTGTTTGTGCATCCTTTATTCTTTCAGTCTTTATTTCCTAGGTGGTGACTGATGGTTTAGGCTTTTACACTGAGAACAACGGAATTAGCCACACAAAGCTGTAATACTTCTGTGTGTCAATTTCAGAAAGCAAGTACTCAAAGGGAAGCTTATTTGTGAACATTAATGCTAGCAAGAAAAATAGAGTGCTATTATGTTTTTGCCTGAGAATATTTTGCTTCAGATATTACAGCAAATTAATAGCCACTAGCAGCACTTTCCCCTAAAGTATGACCCTCTGAATGGGAATAAATCATATAAACATCTTGAAATTACACAAACTATAATCTAGACCGTGCACCCACACCCTTCCCTGTTGTGCTATTGTCAAAGGTCTGGTTTACAGCCCCCTTTCTTTCTAAAACATCATCTAAATTAGCTACTGGTTTTATGCAGCAAAACACACAAGTGTGCCTGCATGGTGTTCTACTAAGTACATCTCTGGACTACTTAAAATAAAAAACAAAGGACTTGCGTGCAAAAAACATCCATTGTATGTGAATGAGAACCTTATTTATTCATTGGGAGGAATACATATTAATAGCAGTTTCAGTTATTTTCTTTAGGTGCAATGCGTTTTAATCCCAGTTGAATACAGCAACAATTACTCTAAAGCAGCATTAAAATAGTAGCAGACAGAAAATAAACCTCAACTCTTTAGAAGTTAGCTGAGATAGACAAACATGCTGAAGAAGTAGTCTGGATATGTAATTTTGAATTTGCAGATGTTCCTAAGCATAGTTGTGCTCAACTTAATAACAGAAACAACTGCCAGTAGTATAACCTGCTATGTCAAATACACTAGCTATTTGTTTCCAATTAAATAGTTATTTGGGTTATTCTAAGCCCTGTTCTTAGTACTACCCTACCCAAGCTAAATTCTCCACTATTCTTCTTTAAAGAATTGTTAGAACACGTCTAGATCAAAGAACAGAGAATCATACTACTACTTTGAATTCAAATTGCACTACTTTCTGTTATATAGAGTAGATTATGTATGAAAGTGTTAACATATTCACTGAACATTACCCTTCTCCTGATCATCACACAGAAGAAGCAAGACCTAAACATTTACTTATTAAAATGTTGTCAAGAATACACCATTCAAAATTTCACATTCTGCCATGCAAAGTAAATCCCCTAGGTTTGTATCTACCTCTGTGAGCTTTACCTTCAGCAGCAGGCAAACAGGAAGGAGACAAAGCACTGGAAAGTAAAGAGGCTGCTTTTGATTTCTCCTAATTTACAACAGTCCTTGGAAGGATGCACATGAAGGAAACCTAAAAAAAGGTCCACCAACAAACAGAAATTGTAGAAATCATGAGAAAAGACAAAAAATGGACACAGAGTTCTACATAGCAGCTCACCATGCAGAGTTACAGCTGCCCAGGAGAAGATCAAGACCAAGTAAGATAACTCTTCTCAGTACTGTGTACCTACAAATAAATGGGCTTTCTTAGGTCCTATGCCACCAAGGACAAGGACATGGCTCTGCCTCTGCAACTTGGTCTCTGGTGTTCTGTCTTTTGGGAACAACTCATTTCTTTTCCTTTATTCAGCACCCACAGAAAAAGAGGACTCTTTCCCGGTAGGGTTTGAAAATCAGTTGAAAGCTACACGATTAATATATGAATATCTTATTTGCTTAATATGTGGGTTTACTTTTTTGCCTGAAATGTTTTTTCTGGTGGTCACTTGATTGTACTTTCTTGCCCATTGGGCGATCCTAACATCAACAAGATCTTTGGTCCAGGAAGAAAAGGCTCAAGATTTCTAACGAATCTTTAAGCCTTAATATGGAGAAACCTCCATCTTGGTTAGTCTTGGGAAGGACATTTCTTTTGAGACATACCCCAACAGAATTTATCAGAAAAGCATAACCTAGAAGCCAGAGGCAACATGATACTCACCACCTTGAATAGTAAAATGCAGGAGTTAGGGATAAGCATATACGCCTAAGACAAGCTAGAAAAAAATAAACAAACCAACCAATCAGAGCTACGAGTCCTGTAGGGAAGCCCTATAGTAGTGTCAGTGTCCCGTGGAGGAAAGCTTTCACACTGCATATAAACTGGTTTGGTGAACAACTTCTGTGCATATTTGGAACAACTTTTTTCTTTTTCATTTTATTGAAACAAATAAACAAAACAAACGTCAATCAGCAAATGTTCCCAGCTGCCCTCCTAAGGCTTGAATGCAATTTTGGTTCAGTTGGGACTTTGGACATACAATGTTTTAAATCATGTAAATATAGAGATAGGGAATTGAGTGGTTGCCAACCTGGCCTTCCTCAACTGTTCCTTGGGAACAGTTTATGAGACAAAAAAGCCTTTTTTAACCAGAATTAAGGACAACAGAACTTACTGATGGAGGTGTTTCAATTAATTCACCCCCTCACAAAAACCATTACTAAGACGTGTAGCAGAGATTGGAAAAAGTTTCTCAGTTCCTTTTTTTTTAAAACTTACGTAAGTTCTGTATAGTACTAGGAATGCTGAGCACAAACAGCTCCCTTTCCTACCCCTTCTCCTGTGACCTTCCATTACTCTCCAGAATAGGCAGGAATGTGCAGTGATCCCACAGTGCAATTGCAAAGGGATGTAAATGGAAAGTTCATGATTACTTCAATATTTAACTCATCAATCTTAAAGATAGTGTTTGTGACCTAGCACATTCATCCAAAATAGCTTCAATTGCAAAACTAAATATAAGCATATTCCTTTTTAATTTTTACCAGCACAGTAGCAGATTAAACATATTTGAGAAGTTTCAACGTTGCCACTATCCCATCCTCATCAACTCTGAGTTCCAGAACTCTAATTCCTAACATTCCCTAAATCCTTGAGACAATAATCCAAAAAAATATCTTCAGAAATCACCTGAGAGATTGGGTACAACATAAAAACACAGCCATTTGTTACAGGATAAAAAAGAAGCTATTCCACAGCAACTTCACGAACACTGCTATGTACCTATGCACCACTAACAGTAAGGGATCCACTGGAGAAGAATGATAGGTTACATCTGTGTGTTCTTCATTCACAGAAACTGAAACATTATGTTACCCTTTGGCTTGCAAAACATCCCCTACCCTACTAAGAGCTAGAGCCAGGAACTGTCACTGATTCTCATCAACAACTCTTGGTTGATAACTGACATTTTCTTCTGCACATTTCAGCATGTATTGAGAATCATGAGTGACTTAGGTTAGGAGGGGCGCCAGGAGGGTATCTGGTCCAAGCTCTGGTTCAATACACATTTTCTAGAAGTTCCAGAGAGGGACTTTCAGCAAAGCCAATTATTTTACACATTTATTCCAACAGATTTATATTAATGATCAACAATACTGGTCTGCCAGGTATAACTTGTAACAAATTATTTTCTTATTTAATAAAGCTATTACATCAACATTGGACCTAACTTACACGACTGTGATAAACAAAACTAGGCAGAAGACAGGATTTGGTAGAAGGGACAGAGCGGAGTGGTTACTGCTGAGTTGAGAGAAAAAACTTCAGACACCTATTCTCCATGGCAAATTGAGGATTTGGCAATGTCACCACTGGGAATTCGCAACCATTCCTGCCTAGCTCTCAGATTCCCATCAAGATGCTCGGCAACTTGCTTCAGACATCTTTATTTTTATTTCTTTTATGTATGCTCATTAATCGTTTTCCTTCCTTTTGCCAGTGCCTGGCTTAACAACCTGCAGTCTGATCTGCAGAAAAGCTGGGCACTCAAAGCTGTAGCAGAGGTCAAAACAGTCATGTTTTGAGCAAGAGCACTACGTTAAACACTTAAAACATCTCAGGTCTGAGGAATTTCAGTCCTGGAATCCAAAATGATTCAGTAGCTTTTACAGCTGCTTCTCCAATCTGTCTGCCATCGTCTGTGGAAGGGGAACTGCGGCACACTTCCCCGTAACTACGACAAAGGGCAAGAGGACATGCTACCTGTCAGAGATACCCGTCCTGTTACTATGAGCACTCTCAGAAAAACTAGTGAGGACATAAGTAATTCTGGATTCAGAGCAAGTTTGGAACAGTATCAATAAACAGACTCTGGGCCAAGCATGGCACAAAAGGTTAAAATAAATTACTGAATAGCTGCTCATTAGCCAACTTTCTGGTACGTGCACTGCATGAAGACAGCAGTGGGAGAAACTATGGATATATCTGCAGTGGTACTGAAGTCCCTATCATCCTAAAATGTGAAATCTCTTGATCATCCACACTTCCTGAATTTTAGTTTACACAGTGGAGTTTTGAAGGGCATGAGCTGAATTCTTTCCAGGTCATTTCCATGGGCAATGTGCTCCAGGAGCACACCTAGTGTGCCTCAAACACTTTAGCAAATCTAATGAGATCAAACAACAGTAAACAAGTGAGACAAATCAGGACACTAACTTCTGGAATAAATCTGGCACACTTAGCTTTACAGTTTCACTGTTCTTAATAATTCTTTTTGTGTACAATGTTTATATAAAAATGAATTGTTACTCAAATCATTGTTCTGAGTAAGAAGATGCTGTCTCATAGCGAAGGGAATGGAAGCGTCAGTATTTTGCGCATCTGCCCCTGTATTTTAGCTCTGTGGAAGAGTAAATCTAACCCAGATGGACTCAACACATTAAGAATATCCCCTAAGCAGAAATGCAGCATTCCTCTCTGGCATTTTGGATCATGAGTCTGACTCTGTAGGAAAGAAGCAATCATCCCACTGCCACACAAGCTCGCCTTTTTGACCCTTTCGCTTCAGAGACTTAGTACTGCTGCTTTTGTATGCTATCCACATTCAGTAGTTTCAAAATTGCTGCTTATGCAATAGAACAGAATACGTCTGTCTCCTCTTTTACTTTACACAAATTTGGTTTGTGGCAGGAGTTGTGATGACTGCACTGAACTTGGGCTATGATCCCACAGAGAGCCTTGAGCTTTCAGAGTATATTATCCGGCTTGCAGAAGGAGCTCTGTTCTCTCTGTTGGAAGGTATGAAGATCCATAGATGCGACTTAAGCTGTGTGCATTTCTGGACTACACATACGACTTAGTCAGATGAATACCTTTCTATAGTTAAATAGGATGCTTTAGAGTATTTTAAAAATTATGATGGCTGATAACAAGTATAACAAAATATGGTAGGGAGTCTATGTCTAGAAAGAAACTTCACTTGATAGTTTCACATGAGAACCAAACGGAAAAAAAAAAAGAAATTCCTGCTTCTGAGTAATACACATCTATATAAACCATTTAAGGTGGCTAGCAAATGTGTGTCCTTTCAAAACCACGGTTATGTAATGCAGTATTTAGTTAGTGACTCTCTGCAGCACTTGCTTCCTATCTCGCAATGAGAAAGACTCTGGGAATGATTAACCTTCTGAAGACAACAACTAGATGTCCCCTGTGACCCTTTGCCACAAGGCATAATTAAGGCCCCAGTTCTGCAGCTGGAGAGAAGTAACATTTTCTGCAGTTGCTGACTCTGCTGTGTAAATTCTTTTTACTCAGCCTGCCACATTAATGGCTATTGTCATGTGAGCCAAGTCACTTGACTGTCTTTTTCCCTCCTTTGATCTTAGGAACCCCAGAAAATAAAGACAAACAAAAATAATAGCAAAGCGAGCAAGGACTCCATAACTCAGAAAATCTGTCTAAAATACGATGGGGCCGGGTTTTACATTTACTGACTTCAAACCCCACAAGCTTCTTTTCCTCCTTTGTAATATACCTGAAGTATTTACTATCTTTTTGATGGGGAGAAGAGATGCTGAAAACTGCAGCCACACCACCCTGCGCTGCTCCCCTTTGAGACAGTAACAGACTCCCTCAGGAGTGCTAATGGTGCTTTAGTACATGAGCTAACTAATGACATTTGTTCAAGCAGGCTAAGAAAGCTGCAGCCTCTGCCACAGAAACTGCTTCCCCTGTACAGTAGCAGCAGCATGTCCAGTTTGCACTTACCCCTTCTTCCAGGGGCTCAGGGCATTCTCAGCAGCCTGAAAAGTACAAGACACCAACCATGCTAGGAAGCTCAATTTGCTCTGTTTATTCTACAGCCAAATACTGGCCTTCTGGGAGATAACATTCCTCACTGAACTCAGAATTCCAGAAGTACATGACACAGCACTTCTTCTGTCTTTCTTATGCTTGAGTTGGAAGGGACCTCACGGATCACCTAGTTCCAAGCTCCTGCCATGGGCAGGGTTGCCAACCACCAGATCAGGCTGCACAGAGCCTCATCCAACCCAGCCTTGAACACCTCCAGGAATGGAGGTGTTTAATTAAAACTGCTGAAACAAGCATCATTGTTATTCCAGCTAGCTGAGTCATTTAAAGGAGTTTGGTGGGAGGTGAAACAACATACTGATTTCTTAATAAGGATTTAGGAAAGCTTTTTTTTTTTAACAGATATCTCTTATCTCCTATGTCCACTTTTTTTAAGAAATGAGATGTGACCCTTTGAATAAGATCTGATTTTTAAAATCACGACTACTAGCCTCACAAGCAGGATAAACGCATTTGCACCATTCTTCTAAGCAGGCAAGAAAAGTAAAGCACAGTGAGAGAACAGAAAATTCAGTCCCATCTTTTCCCAAACATTAAGAAAGATTTCTCTTGAAAACTATCTACAAACCTCCAACTCACATGGTTAGTGAAGGATCCTTGCAACTAATATGCAGAAATATTAGAATTAGTATGTCCTTATTTTTTTGACTCTGTAAACAAATGGATAAGTTAACTGAGGAATTCTTCACATAATTCTGAGTAAAGAGTCATATTAGTTCTTAAGTTCTGAAGATAGTTCACAACTTGTTAGCGTGAAATACTGCTGAAATACTGCATGAAATATGGCATTGAGATGTAAAGTAAAATATGAAGACAAACAGGAATATTTGGGGGATAAACAGCAGATGACTGAATATGCACACTGCTATTAAAATGGCAAAATATCTGGCCTCCATTTTCAGAAAAGCTTCAAGTGTTACTGCTCCATTCCATGCTGCTCAAATGAACGGTGCTGCTGCCAGCTTGTAAAACAGCAAAATTACATATGCTCTGACTGGCAATCCAGAAAGCCCATGCTCTCAGGGTCTGATGTCTGAAACCTAATGTGGTAAATATAAAGGACAGGTGCACTTCGTATATTAAGTACATTTTTCTCAAACCTGTTCTATCAGTTTTACTGAGAAATGCTTAAGTACCTTCATCAGTGAAATATTCAAGATCACGGTAGCAGTTAGCTCTAAAAGCATTTATTTGCTGCCCTTAAAGTAGAATTGGAGAAAAATAAGATTGTCATCAAGCCAGGCATTCACCTGATGAATTAGCTTGGCCTGCAATTTAAAGACATGAAATATCCGATAGCTAGAGCTATCTAAAGCTTCTGAAGGCTACTGAGTACCATTCTCAAAGATACACACTCCATTCTCTTCTTCATCAGAAGATTTCTATCAAGTTTACACAACAATACAGAAAATGCTTGAAATAAACTGAAGCATGACATGTTCACTCAAACTCTGACTTCATTCTTTGGCACAAGCTTACACAATAGATGGCTGCCAGTGTAAACACCAGAATAACAACTCTCACTGCTGTACTTACCTTTAGAAAAAAAGTTTTTTTTTTAAAAAAAGTGGGAAAGCAAAATACATTTTAAATACTATTAATTGCTTATTTAAGCTTTACATGGAAAATGTTGTGTATCTTTCGCTATTAAGCGAAATGTTGTGTATCTTTTCACTATTAAGAGCTGTTTAAACATGAAAATGAGTTCTGTCATCTTATTCCTTTCCAGCAGTTTCTAAAATCCAAACATAATTGTCTCGACAGCCTGAATACTGCCATCAAGCTTCTCAATTCCTGTTGACATGTACTGATCTTTTACCTGGTTTGACTGCTTTCATGACAGCACGTGATGACTTCAGCACTGCTTCGTAGATAGCCCTCTGGTCAGGAGTGAACTTTCCATTTGCAGGGAAGGTGCAGGTGATGTCAGAACCATAGCAGTAATACTCTCCTCCCATATCAAACAGGCTAAAAAGGAAATAGAGAGGGGAGAAATTAAAATTTTAATTTCAAAGAAATTGTAAGAATAAAGATATTTTTTCCTGTTCTGCTCTTAAGAATGATCCACATCTTGGTAGCCGGCCACACAATTCCTGCCTGAATGTTGTTCCTAAGTAAAATGAGATGACAGCAACCTGCTAGCAGAAGGGTATTTGCTATGTTTCCTGGAGCTTAAATGGACACCTTCACCAGCTGTGCTGGTCCTAAATGAAAACAATGCACGAGCTCATGAATTAAGATAAAAATTACACGAGGGATCTTTTTCCAGATATTCAGTTCCAGTTGCTGGGACCCTACCTCAGAAGGTGAAATGTCTTTCGTTTCTTTTCTGAGAAATGCCAGCACCATGTAAAGGCTCTAACTTCAAAACTTAACAGAGAAATGCTAATTAAATCATGGCCTTTTGTATTGAAGTGTCAAAACACATCTGATGGCTTAACTAAAATGTCCCCAATAAAGGTTGACTGACACTGCTCACAATCCAGACTTTCCTTTAAGACAAACTTACCTAACAGGGCTTAAAGAAACACACATTATGGGAAGATCCAACCAGGAGAGAACATTTAGTACAGTTTTCTGCATCAAAGGTTAAAAAAAAAAAGCTTTCTTTTATGGAAAAGAAAAACCTCTTGTCCTTTGAGAATCATACTTACTCTACACACAAACCAATAACTCACCACTGCCTGCTCAGCTACTAGAACTCAATGTATAAGAGCAGCTAGTGGGTCCCCACACCTGTGTGTCAACTTGGTCAGACATCTTCAACACTGTGCCTCTTGGGCCCACCTGATAAGGCACTGCACTGGTTTCAGCAGGCTCAAAAATCAGCAAATAACCAAATAACTGTTTGGACCAAACAGTACTTAGCAAAGAGCTCCCAAGTTCTTCATTTATCTATTATAAGAAGGCACATTTTACATGTAAGACTTTGGTCTCGACACACAGTATTTGTGTGACCTCATGATTTCTTAGGTAATGAATCAGAGCTGAAATCTGCTAATTAAAGTCCTCTCACAATGACCTCAAACAATTGCATGCGACTCTCATCACGTGAAATACAATTTTCCTTCGCTGCGTTTGAACACCTTGGAGCTTTCTGCCCCATGCCTCTGCCCCACCACAGGGCTGGGCAGACAGAAGGAAGGGGACTGCTGCAGCCCCCTCTGCTACCGAGTCCCACTCACAGCAGTAATTAGCAAAACTGTGTGGCACAGCTCTGCGCCCAGCCAGCATACATGGCCAGGTAAAGATAACTGTAAGCTACTGCACTCTAGCACTTGGCTGTAAACATTCACCATTTCTAACCTAACTGCCGCTGAAAGCAACAGACAGTAAGCAAACTAATGCAATCGTGATAAAGCAAGATAGTACTTCAGCAGCACTGAGACTCTTACTCCATTGCATACACAGACAGACACGTACTCATGAAGATTTACTCAAATTTTAAAATCCAGCCAGCAATTTCCTCTGTGAATGAATCTTTGCACTTAGCACAGGCCCTGCTGAAGTCATCACCAGATGCCCCACAGCGGGCAAGGTTCACTGCAGAGACTTGCAGGACTGGAACAGCAGGAATAAACCCTGTGCTTTACAGATGCAGAAGTGCTGGAGGTTTAAAGCTACAGCAACACAATCTAGGAGGTTACGGAGACAACTGCAATGTTGCACATGTACATGCAGAATCAATGCAAGTACTGCTGACATTTGTTTAAATATTAAATATGGTATTTTAAGAGAGACAGTCACTAATTGAAAAAAGATATACAGCAGACAGCAAACGTCAGACCCACAGGGTGAAAAAGCAGGATTTGACACCAATATAGCAACTACAAACAAGCTTAGCCAAACCTCAACATCAGAAACCCCATCAACACTAAGTTTTAATTTTATGGTTAGACTCCCTTCTATAAAAAACTAGTGTGACATACAGAAAATCATATCTAAGGATACAGAAAAGTAGCTGCAGCAGCTAAGAATTGCGTAAGAAGCTGCTGGGTTCCCTAACAGACCAACCTGATACACTTGTTAGAATAGCTACTGATCTTTCAACCTATTTCAAATGAAACTCTTCCAAAAATCACACATGAAGTTTCATGGTGCTTGGTGAGATTTTTTTGGCCTAACTGTTCCATTCCATAAGCGTCAATTCAGCGTGGTTGCAGTAAAGCTGAGACCTGACCTTTTGAAATCCCTGTCCAAGTCTACTAAAAGTTACTGTTCCTTCTACCTTTTACCCGGAGAGTGGTTAACCTGAACTTACATCACGCTAACTATTTCTTGAAACCTTAGAATAATCAGTATTTTCTCAAACCCATTCACCATTTAGTGGTTGTTAAATAGTTCCTAGAGCTACTGAAGCACTAAGTACTGGAAAAAAAAAGCTATCACAAAGCTGCTGGTACACTAAACAAGGCTCGCAAGCCAGGAAGCACCATTTGTTCAGGTTTCCTTGCTTCCAGACAAGAGCAGAGATGAGGGAAGATCATCTTTCAGATTCCACCACAGAGCAATAACCCACCATCCAGACCGTATGCTTCAGTGAAAAAGCATTCAAAACAACACTCTGCATTTGGGAGATATTTTGGCTCTTACTGGGAATTCTCCTCCATTTAACTTTAGTTGGGAACATATCCATTAATTAAAATGTTTCCCAAGACATGGAAATAGACCAAATATTGTAGCTATTGTAGCTGAGGAAATAATGGGAGCCTGAGAAGATCCCCATTTAGTATCCTTGCTTGCCAGGCAAAATATGTGGTGAAGCATACTTAAGTCTAATAAAATGCATGTGAGCAACTATTTTCTCCTGTTCCTAACTGAAAGAAGTTTCTAAAAGCAGGTTGCTTAACTCCTGGTTCCTTTGATAAAATACATTATTTTACCCTGAAATTAGATGGAAACTGCTAGGTAGGAAGATAAACTAATAGTGTATTCTAGTACATACTCAATTGCATGTTAAAAATGAACTGATGATGTAATCTTACAAGGGTCATGTACAGAAACAACTACTTCATGTTATCTGGACTACTATCAAATACAACAGCAATATAAACTAATTAAATGCACAAATAAAAACAGACCTCAAACATTTTGATCTATGCTTTACCTTTTAAGGATCATTTAAAGTCAAGTAACATACGCAATAATATAAGCATCTCCGAACACTATTAATTTCCCTAAAAGGGAAATAGAAATGTTACATGTCTAAGAGGCTACCAGTGTTTTCTATTATATAAAATACATGAATTCTAATTTCTGTAGAACGAAAACACATTTCATCTCAGGACACCCTTCTCTGTTTTTCAGGAAGAGTGCAGTTGTGAGTTGTGGCTTTAGATGCATCCAGAGATAAGGGGTCTGAGTCTGTCAGGTTTCCAAGGAGCCTCGAATGAGAAAGTGGCCAGAAAAGGAGTGTCAGTGATCAGAGAGCATGGTCACATGTTAGTGTGCTCACTGATGGAGCTTGAATCTGATGCAGTCTTTTATTGCACAGCTGAATCTCTTTCAGAAGTGTTGCAGAGAAAATCTAATCTTTCTTTGCATTGCTTTGCGGAGAGAAAAAGCAATGAAAACCTACCTGGCTTCATTTTAGGGTGAAAAGTGCATGGTATATAAGAACATTTAACAACTGGAAGACCTAAGCTGTTCTAAAAACTCCACGTTACTGTTTTGTTTTCTAGAACTATACCATACGTAAAATACACACAACAAAAATATTCTTAACTCCTCCTTGGAAGAAAGGGCATAGATCTCCTAAGGGAGAGATATATATATATTATAATTTTTCCTCCTAAACATATTGCAAAATACTTGAAACACTTAACTAAAACTGAGCAATGCGAAGTATTACAAAAATCAGATAACCCATCAGTTACTCTACTGACAGTATTACAGTGTTAGCCAACAGAGTCAATAAAGTTGCCTTCTGCATCTGTTTAAGAATTAACCTTCAAAACTGATTAATTGCATTTCATTCCCCTCACAGGCAAGAAGCCCGACACAACTTAAAATCATGCTGTGCATAATACAGTCCCCAGCTGAGAAGCAGCAGAAGTACACACCGCAACCTCACAACTCCAGCAGGGAGTGTGAGGTGTCCCTGGAAGTGCTGGGTCACCAGCTCCCCTTTGCCCCAGGGACCTGGGTCCGGAGCAATGCTGCAGCAATCCAGTGGGGCGGTCTGGAAGAAATATTTCAAGGATGCTTGAGTCCTGTTGATTTTAAGGAGAATGCAGACTTCTAAGGCACTGCTCTACTGGAAACACTACGTGATGCTATGCACGAAAGCTCTATTCACCTTCCCCTGGCAGCGTCTCTGGCACGACACAGATAAGCTGGAAAGTGGCCCTGCCACCTCCACAGAACATCAGCAGCACAAAACACAGATTTACAGTTACACTTTTGCCTTTAAAGTCCAGAAAAATAATAGGTGTTTTGATACCACTTTTAGCTTTCTTAACCTCTGATTGCAAAGCATCACAAATCTCTTTGTCCTATGCTTCAGTTAGAAAAACTGTGGTTCTTTTCTGCATAAAGTCACTGTATACAATTTTTTTTTCAAAGTAAAGCATCCTCCTCCTCTAAGCACGTTTTTAACTTTTATAGGCTTGCTGACATTTTTATTGTCAAATAATTTGAAACTGCCAAGCAATGAGGCAAATTATGGCCAATATCACAATGGGAAGGAATACTTTATTTGGGATATCTGAGCCATGTGTATGAATCGCTAGTGATCCAACCACCAACCCAACCCAAAGACAAGCTCTCGCAGGCATTTCTTGAGAAGCCTACAGCTACTCCCATGAGCTCACACATAAAGCTGTCACCTTGCAGCTCTGCAGAGCTGCTCTGCATGTGCAGTCAGAGCTGTGTCTCCTTAGCAGTTACAAAAGTGAAATTGTCTTCTACAGCAAATGCTGCAGAGCTACTGCTGCCATAAGTCTCACAAGACCCTGGTGCAGTGTAGCATGTGCTGGGGACAGGACCAGGCCAAACCCCAGTGCCTGCAGCCCCTGCCTGCTCTCAGAACAAAGCCTTCCCTTCCCCCAGGCCTTGAAGGACCAGCAGATCAGAAAACTGCTATCGCCAGTTCTTACTGTGTCCTCCTCGTACCTTGGGTTGAAGGTTGCTCAGGTATGAATACTGGTGCACTTTACTCAGTTACATTTACTGAGGTTTTAGGGATCTGAGTCATTATTAGCTAACACACTTACAAGCAGCCACAGAGATGAACTGGTGCCAGCCCAGTCCCAGGACAGCAGGAATCAAGGTACACAAACTTTTTCCTCCTCTTATGGCAATGAGAGCAAGTCACCCCTAGCTGGAGATTTTGCTCTCTGTGAACTCACTGTATTCTGCTCCAAGTCTGCCGAGAGCACACTTTGTGCTTTAGACTTCATGCAGCAATTAAATCTTGAAGCAGTCACATACCAACAAAAGCTATTTGTTTAGTTAAACACTTCAAGGCAATTTCAAGCTTGAGGGAATCAGGTATCAGGATTTCTATGAGATGCATCTTTGGAAATGTGCCAAGTGATTTGGAAACAGGGTGGCTTAATAGCCAACCACAAACATAAATTATAGTAAACGATATCAAAATAAAATAGAGATTCTAGTGACACACTTCTTCATTCACTCGTCTTCTGGCTAGCCAAGTATTACCAACTAAAAAAGCAACCCCAAGTAAGATGATATTGCAAAGCCCAGCAAAGAGCTGGAGCAGAACAGCGTAAAGTCCTGCATACTCAGGAAGCTGCTTTGGAAGAGGTGCTACGTTCTGACTAGCTTCTATCTGACATGATACAGAGAGGGCTTAGTGCTGGCTCTGTGCAAGATGCAGCCAGCCTTGGCTCACTGACTGTAGGGCCAGCTGATGTTGTCAACACCCTTGTAGTTTAGAGAAACTTTGGAGAAATGTTATAGTATTTATGTGTAGGGAATTGGATTCCAGGAAGTCAAAAGAAAGCATTAGGCTTTGTAGTTAAGTCTCAGATTCAACAGAAGATCCTGCAGCCCACACAGGTAACACAATTACGAAGACAGCAAATGATGATACTGTTACACACACTGGGCCATGATTTACATGTGGGCCCATATTTTTGTGTTTGTCCTCAGCTGTATGTCCTCACATCCACCTTATCCACAGCCTTCCCATACCTGTTCGTATGCAGCACTGTCTCACAATGGGCTCTCCCACATTATTACAGCTACTGGGAGGCTCATCTCAATCTCACACAGAGATGGCAAAATCTGCCATTAAGCTTTGCTCCAAAAAGGAGCAAAACATCAACAACAAATGTCTTCACTGAATTCTGAATGAGAGTAGACTGCATGCCCAAAACTTCTACACTGCCAAACACAAGAAGCACAGGAGCTGTAGCAAGAACATGCACAAGTTTGGGCTGACTGGGTTACCAAAAAGAATGGGAAAAACCAGTACCAAACAAAAAACCTTCCCTAAGTGCTCATGTCCTGCACTGGCTGGGGCTCCCCTCATCTCACAACCACAGAAGCTGTGGCTCACACCATGGCTTACTGCCTGGCACAGGTGTGCAGCTGTGTGTAGGTGTGCATGGCCGTGCCCCCAGGTTGTTGGAGAAGGTGTGCCCTTCTGCTCCGCTGCTGGGAAAATGGTTTCCTAAACAACAGCAACATGTGGGAGTGCCTGCTCTCTCTCCCTCTCAGTAATTTGAGACAAGCAGAACTTCAGATCCATTTAGCTCACAGGATATGAAATCTAAATCTCACTGAATTCACCAAGTCAGCTGGATGTAAGCGTTAGCTCAGTAAATAACCATCAGATTTTCTGTGCTATTTCTGATTCTTTTCACGTACAGGTTGAGAAGGAATCCCTTGCTTACAAGATTTGTGTTCTGTAGAAGTTGAAGACAACAACCTTAAGCTTCTGCACTAAAAAAATCACTGTAATCAAGCATCACCCCTCCTTCACCCTCATGTAGTTTGTATCAATGTTGTATTAAAAATGTAATGTTTGACTGCACAAAGAGCCACAAACTTTCTGATTAGCTTGTCCACAGCTGAATTCATCCCCGCGTGCCATCTCCCCAAGTTTCTGCTAAGCAGAGGGATGTCCCCAGTAAAGAAGGGTTGGGTACAAATAAGGATTGGGCATACTGAGCTGGTATCGCCAGGTTGGGAGAAGGATGAGGCAACAGCCAAGACTTTACGAGATGCAGAAGGCAAAGTGTCAGTGCTGCCTACTTCACACCTGTGCTAGAACCACGCAGGCACTATGCCAGGGGAGGCAAACTCTCAGGTGAAGTTCTGACAAACAGATTGCCTTTTTGCTGAATGGATGCTTTTTTTTTCTGGTTTTATTATCCATTTTTAATTGGCATATTTAATAAGCAACAGCACTCTGTTTAGAAAAGTCGACGTAGCAGAGATGGCAGTGAACGCGACGCTCTGGCCCGCTGCCACCTGCTGCGAGCTCCAACAAGGAGTGGGATGTCAGAGCTGCAGGGAGGAGAAGAACACGTGCAAGGAAAGGCTTGCATTGACTGCTCCACACTTTCTAGTCACACTGCAGAGAGCAAACCACATCAGATCCTCAACAGGAGTGTGAGACATCAGCACAGGACATGAACAATGCAGCTACATTTTCAAGTGACTAGAATTTGGCAAGTAACTCTAGGTGCCTGCACCGAGAAGCAGAAGGTACTGTGTAAGCTGAACAGCATATGTCTGATGTTTCTGATTCAGGCCACCATTCTCATGTGCTAACATTTGGACTTGAGAGTCTTAACTTTCAGCAGCCGTTCTGGGCACTCTGACCTGGACAAACAACTGCTGCAGATTGCAGGAATAGGTGAAGTGTCAGACCTTTACTCATTGATTTTCACTGTAAATACCATCAACTACTCATACTGTATGTATGTGCACGCTCACACACACACTCCTGTAAGCAAGCGGTTAATACTTCTGATTCTTTTTCCTTGATGAAAACTGAGATAGAGACCAATGGTACACACTAATGTAATGGTTTTTTGTTTTGTTTATTTTTAGAGATACTGTAGCTGCTCTTGGGATCCTTCAGTCAACCTCCAAAAGATCAGTTTTCAAAAGGAATCACTGGACAGGGGTTTCAGAATGCTGTACAGAACGAGACAACTGAATGCAAAAAAAAAGCTGCTAGCTTTTTCATGGAGAATTGGTCCAAATGTTCCAATCAATTGCGCAGTAATGAAGGCAGCGACTGGTTCTTCAGAAAGGGAGCTTGAGGCTGCCCATCCCCAGCCACACCTGCTGCTTTGCTAGGAAGAACACTTTTTTCTTTCTCAGAAAGAAGACCTACTCTTCAGAGCAGCACCTCAAGCTGTACGTACAGCATGGCAATATGCAGCTGAAATCAGAAATATTCTTTCCTTAAAGACCTGCAGTGACTCAGTCTACATGTGGAGCAGTACTACACCGGGAGGTCTCCTCATGACCTCTGAGAGCCATGTGTCCATCATGGGGATAGCAAGGGGGTCCTGAACAGACCCAAGGCTGTTCTGAAGGCAGGGACTGTGAATTACAGCTGGTTCCTAGGTGATACCCAGAGGATGCGCTGGAGCCTAGTGGCACCTCCTCTTTGAGTCAGACAGCGGTGTAAGAGTCAGACAGACTCCTTCTAAAATTCTAATTTGAACTTTTTGATGGAGTTCCTCACACCAAGAGCAACTGGAAAGGCTTTCCTATCAAAAACTGTCCAAGATAAGTAGTATCTAGAGTATTTCTAACATACTTCACGTTTATTCATGTTAACAAAGACTACCACCAAAAGTGGATTAAACTGAAAGGCATTTGTGAACGCTCAATATTAAATCAACAGGTACTAAAAATACTAGGCTTTACCCCGCTTGTTTTATTTAAACACCTCTAGTCAAATCAACACAAAAGAAGCCAAGGCAACTCCACACTCTCAGGTGTTTTGAACTATGCTGGGAATGCTAATCTAAAAATATGAAAAATACATCTCATTCAGAGGCAATAAAAAAAATCACATGCACTGCAAGGCATGAAAAGCACCAAATTAAGAAGCAAAACATAACTCAACACTTAAAGAAAGCTAAGTTTTGTTACAGCAAAAGTGTTATGACTTAGTGACCTGTGCTTTGCCTACTCCAGCAGCGAGCAATCTCACAGCCTGAATTATCCAGCACTAACACAACCCAAGCAGTTCAAGGAAAACTATTGCCAATTCTAGAAAATATGTTTTACTATGTTTAATCAAATCAATCTTTTGTATTTTAGCTTAAAAATAATATCATCTATGGGCACAATAAGAAGAAAAATACCTCTACTGTATGAAAACAGCAAATTTTAATCAAACCAAAGGCATCGAGCCAAAGAAATTATTTCAAAAATGGATAGCCAGTTGATTTTGCAATCAGCCCGTAAGTAGTAGCAATGTACTTGGTATTATTATTATTAGAAACAAAACCATAACTAACAACAAGTTGTTTCAAAACTGCAGACTGAAAGGTTAAAGCTAACCATAATTTTTGCATATTATTATAGCATCAAACTTCAAAACGCATAAAAACGCACAGGGCCAAATGAAAATATTAGTCTCACCCACATAAAATAGAGGAGCATTTACATCTGACACATTAATATCCTGGGATCTTAAAAGCCGTGCTTTCAAGAAGTAATAAATACAATATTTTGTTCCGTAGGATAAATTGTTTTAATGGCAGACAATGAAGTACTTTGGGTGGAAAAGGGCAGACTTCTATTACCTGATGCAAAAAGATTGGGTAGTTCCTGCTTTTTAATGCAACATTGCCCCCACCTGGACAAATGCAGTTCGGTGTACAGGTTGGCATTAATACCAGAGAACTCTAAAACACAGTGCAAATTCCAAAACAGAGTTTGGAAACCTCAACAACAAACCTCTGTCTTCCTTAGCAGCGTACCTTCTTCAAGCTCACCTAAGTCTTTTAGTTGAATAGTTGAAAGTCTTTGCAATACTTTACTGAAATAAATGATAGTTCCTCAGTACTCATGAAAAATCCTTTTATATGACACACTTATTCATTCCTGCAGAAAAGGGAATAATGCAATTTTCCACAAATAACATGGAGTAATATTAAGAGAAATACACTGATAGTTTCAATGCAATATGTATACTGTATATGCGTATTGTGAGTATACGTAGAAGATAAACGTACACATCTGATGTAGAAAGTGACACTTCTTTTGATTATAGAAAATTCTCTACTATGCTTTTAGATGAAAAGAGGAAAGCTAGAAAAGTAACATATTTTACTGAACAGAAGGCCTACCCTTTAAGAATAAACATGAACATGTAACAAGCAACTTTCTTCTGCAATATTCTCCACACACCTCTGAGTGACCAACAACAGCAGGAAACCTACAAATGGTCCTTCATCTCATCAGGGTAGCTGAGCAATAAAGAGGCCTGAAATGTAGCATCATCCCTCAGTTTTACACAGAACAGCCATCTCAACTATCTGTATATGCAGTTACAAAGAACTCCCTGTGATTGACAAAACTTCTGAAACGCCAAGAGGAGGAGCAATAGAAGTTAAATCAGTGTATTTCATGAGCACCAGAAGTTGTAGTAATAAAACATTTACAAAAATGCACGTATAAGTGCCAAATAGATGGAAGCAAATTCAAACCTAGCACAACGTGAGTGGAATGTATTTTACATGCAAAGGCAATGCTCCTGGCGAGGCGCTGTGCCTTGCCCTGCTACGTCTCCAGTATTGAAACACAAAGCTCTCCTGCTTCCAGGGAGCACTCATTTGAGTGCCCCCTGGTGTCAATATAATCCTGGCGCCTCAAATCAGCATTAGGATATTAAGAAATGAGTATGAAAATATTCCTCAGAGTTAAGTTACTCCAATAAAATCATTTTGCAACACTGGATTGCTTTCATATGCCCAACTCTACTAATTGCCTAAGCAAATAACAATACCTGTTAATACAGCCAAGGCTCATTTAAAACATTTAACATAGAGGCATTATGCTAAGATGGCACTTTTCTAACTTGTTACATTTGATTTTGTGGCATTAGTAAGACTTTTCCAGTGCTTAAATTCTGGCACTGAAATGCAATAAAACTATTTGCAAGTAAGTCTTGTTTCACTGACATCCCTAGGAGGTCGCCAAAACAGGCAAGAACCTTTGCAGCAGGAAGCGGCCTGCTCCACAGCTACTGCATGTTTTCATTGGCCTCATTAGAATCGTACGCTTACATCAGAGTGCCCAGAGGAACAGCCACATAAAATGCAGGATATCATCTGATGATCCAACCTGCTTCACTGAAACTTCTAAAGTTACATCATAATTTAATTTTATAAATAATAGATAGGCCCTCTGTGAGCGCAAGGTTAATGGCATTTCTCTGAGGGCTGCTGCACTTGGAACAGTTGATGCTGTCCTCCTATTCATTATGACTTCACCCGAGGTCTCTCAATGAATCACACTGTGGGACTTCCACAGTGCTGAAGCCCTGACTCTGCTCCCAGGGGTGCACTGGGGCAGGAGAATGTGCCACAAGACAGAGGCCTTCCGTAATGGCATGAGGATGCTTTGACATGGTAGAAATGCCATGGGCTTCAGCAGAATACACGGTTACCTGCAGCATTTTGCAAAGCCAGAGAAGACCAAGTAACAAGCAAAAACATAAGGATCAGTAAACCTGTCAATGAAAGTTGGCTTAATAAGTGCTGAATTTTCACCGAGACACATTTATCAGAAGCCATAAAAGACAACGACCTGCAACCAGCACACAGAAAACCATCTCAGGTAATAATAGTCATATCCATTTCAGTGACATCTGTGGTCAGGCTCATTTCCTTACATTTCTGTATTTAAGTGTGAGCCTCATCATGGAGAATCCATTCTTTATTTTGGGATCATAGAAGCATTGTCCATTTGTCAAACCTCGGAGGAGCCCAGCCGATCAATTGCAATAAAACAATCAACACCACAGCAATGCCAGACACATCAAAGGCAGCAAGCTGAATGCAATAAGCTATCATTTTCCTCAATATCTTCTCAAAATCAAAATGTAAAGTATGTGTTCCAGATTCAACATCTCTGTGGGTTCCTACACGACACACTCACACAAAGGTGAGAGGAGATGTTTGGCCCCACATTTTCCCCCACATATCTTGATGGCCACTTTTCTCTTTTCCCTGCAGACATGGCAGCTGCTCCATGCTGACTCCACAGGGAGTTCAATCTGTGCCCCTTCAATCCACTTTCCCTCTCCCTAAGTAGTGACTTCCCATTTAATTTCCCTCTATACACTAACAGACCTTTTGTTGTCCAAACTGGGCTGGAGGTGGTGGTGGGGCTCCAAACCCACTGGAAATTGGGTTGTGGTTATTTCACGACTCTTTGAGGCCTCTTGTGTGCAGGGCAGGAGACAGTGAACTAGAACTGCTTAGGACTCCACTTCCCAAAAGCAAAGTCACAGCCTCGCTACAGAACCAGCAGGCGTCTCAGCACACAATGAATAATGCAATACCTCAAGATAATGCAGTAAACCTCAGTCTCGGGCTCAGTTTCTTCCAAGCTGTCACAGGTTTATGATGACAGAAGAAAATCAGTATTTGTATCTCAGCCTGGCCGCACATCAGCACCGTACACACTTGTAATAGTGATTTTCAACATTCTGAGCAGAAGATTTTATTTAAATGTTAACACAAAGTGAATGGGCAGAGAGCACAGAACTGTGTGATTCCCAAGGGTGCTCGGCCTGGCAATTTGTCTGCGTCACCTTTCTGACCATGGAGATAACAGATTCTTGCGTACGAAAAGTGATTGTTTTAAACCATGTCATCCATACTCATGTAACACCTCCACCACACAGGTATACATGACTTATTTATATAACACTAACTTGCTATAATTGCAATATTTATACTTAATGTCAGTACAGTGCTTTGCATATACACATTGAATACTGAAACCCTAAAAGTACAGTTTATGTCAATTACGATGCTTTGTGTTAGCTATTTCATTTTTAATATGTAATAGATTGAAAATGACAGCCCTGCTTAGCAAGACAGACCTTATTTACAAGAAATTCCAGGAATTCTCCTTACAGTCCTTGTCTTGCACTGAGATCTTCCAGTGCACAAGCTGTACCTGCAAAGATGTGGATTACGATGCAATATTGGAGATTTAATTCTATACCAGTTTCTTACAGAAGCAATAAATCCACTTGATGTAGATTAATTTTCAAAAATGAAAGTCATAAAATCAGACTGTTCTAAATGTGACACAGTTTTTAAAGAAGTCAGAGTAACAGTTTTAAATAAATTATGCAATAGCCCAATATTTTTGCCCAAGACCTCTTGTTGATATCAACAAATCCTTGTAACTGGTATTCCTCAAAGAGCACCTGAGTATTTCAAAGAAGCATCAGTCTTACTAATCCATTTTTTCTATTTTTCTCTGGGCATTTTGTTGACTTATTTGTGGTAATTGCTTCATCTCACTGCTTAGAACATAAGGCACCCGAGCAGCACATTGCTGCAAAATGTTTGAATGTTATTCATATCAATTACATAATTTCATGAAAAATGTGAAACTCTATTGAATAATTTAATAAAAATCACACCAAGCACCCAATTTTCTGATTCTATTGGGTTCCATTACTCTGTAGAGTTGTTACACTAGATTCGTACCAAAATTGCCGGCAGAAGCAGAAATAATTCCACCTCCTCTTCACCAAAAGCAAAGCTGCTTTTTTCTCTGTACTCACGGCTTGCTAAGACTATCCAACAGAGGGCTCCCAGTAGCTATTAAAAAGCTTAATTGAGAGTCAAATACTGAACTCTTTAACATACAAAAACAAATGAGCATGCTGTCATTTTAAACAACATATTCTGTATGCACACAGGCACATCTACATCCAAATTAGAAATTTGTAAAAGCGTACAGTAAAACCACACAGGTTTCTTGTTATAATTTGTACTCTGAAGCTAGCTCACAACTTTTTTTTTTTTCAAAACTGCAGAAAATGAATATAGTTTTAAATCATCTTCACACAAATGCAATTACATTTTCTTACAGCTTCTTCATGTTTATGAGCAGGAGGCTCATCCTGTGAGCACAACCAAGCTAACCACGTTAGCCTGTTCTGCTAGGAAGACAGGGTTTGGTCAAGGTGCTCTGAGCAACTATTTGCTAAAAGCCAATCTACGCCTGGCAAACTTCATCTAATTAAGACATGAAACTGGACCATCTCAGGAAGAAGGTATTTCAAACAAGGTTAATCCTTGCTCTTATTATTGAGACAGTTAAAAAATATGGGGCTGCTGCTTGCGAGAGGTCCCTCTTATATTCTTCAACCCTGTGTTTTCCCAATAATACTATTCCCTTCACTGTTTAAATGCCTTAATTTTAATATCAAAGTACAGGACATCGTAATACCTTGCATTATGTACCAATAACATAAGCTGTGATTTTCTGAGAACTTAATCAGACACCACAGTCAGTACTGAACTGTGTTGGTGTGCCCTACCTGATTAAAAAAACCTCATAGGATATCATCTACCCAAACACAACGTGATCAGAAATCAAAGCCATTGTAGTGCAGTAAACAAACATTATTGTTCATCTGACTTAGTAAACTATTCACCACAGATGAGTTAATACATAAACTACTGTACAAGAAGCTTCTAAAGAAGTTTCTACATTATTAAAAAGAAATTACATATCTGTAATTAAGTGCATTCTGCAGTCCTTGCAGATGTACCAAGAATGTCAGCTAACAAGGCAATTCTTTTTTTTTACTTTTGAAAATCAATTTGTTTTCTGTAGAAGCTTTTGGTCCCACAGTAATACTCAGTTGCTTTCCTCCCCATGTCTACATCCAACTGTGAAAACACCTACCTGCATCCTTACTGCATATTCCACAAAAGCTATCTAATGCAAAACCTCCACTAAATATCTGTGATTAACTCCTCCAGAACTAGTTCCATCCTCTTACAAATGCAGGCTTTCTGATCAAAGTCCTCGGAGGTGAAGTACAAAAGCTGTATTCTGCTGTTACATGCCACACAATTAGGTTTGTCTTTAAATCTATGGTAATGCCTGTGGTGATTTTACTCACACTGCATTTATCTGCATTGGTACTGCAAGACATATGCAATGTAATACAAGGGGAGAAAAATGTACAGTATTTGCAATCATATTACTACAATGCTAAACTCTAAGGAAATGTATTACTATTATTATTATATATTTTTTTAAATTTCCTCTTCAACTGGGGAGGGAGGTGCAGCAGGACCTGGGGAAGAAACCAGATTACCTGGTATGCAAACTTACATGCTGTTTTAAAGATTTAGACTTTCCAAGAGTACATATAGAAACACAGCCAGTAGTGTAACAAAAACATCAAGTAAGCTCTAATTCTTACTTACCACAAGTCTCCATCTTCAATAGTCTTATCATTTGGGGCTCCAGCATGCCCATAGTGCAGAACAGATGAGTTCTCCCCACTGAGAGGCAAAAAGAAAATTTAGACCAATTAGTAAAAGAAGAACCATTAAAACACACAACATGAGAAGGAACACTGTACATATGACATTGTAAAAATGTAACCATAAAAATCACAGAATCATAGAATGCTTAGAGTTGGAAGGCACCTTTAAAGGTCTTCTGGTTCGACTCCTCTGCAATGAACAGGGACACCACAGCTCGATCAGGTTGCCCAGTCTCGCCTTGGAAGTCTCCAGGGATGGGGCATCCACCACATCCCTGGGCAACCTGCTCCAGTGCCTCACCACCCTCACTGTAATTGACTTTTTCCTTACATCCAACATAAATCTACCCTCTCTAAGCTTGAAGCCATTTCCCCTTGTCCTGTCACCACAGACCCTGCTAAAGAGTCTGTCCCCTTCTTTCCTGTAGATCCCCTTTAGATATTGGAAGGCCACTATCAGGTCACCTCGCAGCCTTCTCTTCTCCAGGCTGCACAGCCCCAGCTTTCTCAGACTGTGCTCACAGGAGAGGTGCTCCATCCCTTGGGACATTTTTATGGCCCTCCTCTGGACGCACTCCAATAGGTCCATGTCTCTCCTGTACTGAAGATTCCACATCTGGATACAAACATCAGTGCCTTGATACGTTAAGCATGAAATTTTGCAGTCTGTGAGAACTGTCATAGAATCTGCCCAGGCGTGGGCTGCAATAGCATATTTTGCTATCTCACTCAGCAGAAATGGTTACAAAATGGGCATTTTGCTATTCTGGCTGCAAAATGTGACCTTTCTGCAGAAGGAACTCAGTACAGTTCATATAAATACTTCCCACATCCATGAAAGCGTCAAGAATGCAATTAAGTAATTTTTCAACATGTACCCATTTATTATAGATTTTTTTTTTAATACTTAAGTGATACATTTCCCTATTTAAGGTTAAATATTCTGATGCATAAAAGACAGATTTCCACTGGAATAAAATCTGACATGTTTGACATGCTTTAGGAGCTACTGAGTCGGGAAAAAAATCAGCAGATCATGAGTTCCAGTTCACCCCTGGCATGGCCACACATGATCTCTGCTGGAACAGATACACTGCACACTGCTTGGGGAACCCCAGTATAGTGTCAGCAGTAATATCAGCCACAAAAACCATAGCTTTATTTTTACCTCTCATTAAAATCACATTATAAAAAAGAAGATTTGCATTTCTGGAAATGCTTTAGAGTAAACTGCTGATTCACAGAAAGAAAACATCTTCAGAGAACGACAGACCTTTGTTGTACATTTCTAAAGCACCGTGAGCCATTCAGTGACTTATATTTGGTCATGGCATCCCCTTCTTGTCTACTGTTATTCCTCCAAGTCTAGCAAACATCAGTTAAAATGCTGGCTGGCAAAGAGCTCAAGCTCTACCTACTTCCCCTCTACTCTTCTCCTCAGACAGATGCTCTCTCTCTTCCAACAGCCATAAGAACTATAATCAAACCTACATGTGTTGGAACAGGGTTACTCTGGCATCTCTCTGACCCCCCCAGAATACCTTTTACCAAAACCATTTTGGTCACCCTGTTCTTTCAGTAGTGAAGGAAGAACAGCGTTATATTTTAGGTGAAAGGAACCTGAGGCTCAATTTCAATGAATGTTTTGCTCTACCTAAAGTAAATGTGCAACCTGACATACTTCTCATATTAGACTTCTGGTAAGTGCAATTGCAAAGGCAATAAATATGCACTGTATCCCCAAAAAATGTTACGTTCAAGATTCAGGCAGTAACTGTGAACATTTAGATACTTAATTGATTATTTATTTATCCAAATATAACAACTCCATAAGGAAGGATTATGGAGGAGAAAGCAGAGGCCTTCTTAAATTTCAGAAGATCAGAAGATGCTCAATTTAAAGGGCTGAGTCACGTTAATACAAAGCAAGATCATTTTCTTACTGTTTTAGCATGTAGGAATCAGTACGCACCAACAGAGCAAGGGACAACATTTCAGAATAACAGGAATAATTTTCTGATAGAAAATGTATTTCTTATAATTATATGAAACTCAAGGGAAAATTCAAATTTGTTAAATCAAGAGTTAAAATAAACGCAGAATTAAGGTTGCAGTTGATTTGCTCTGTGATGCTGCTCCATTGGCTAAGCACATCTTTAGCACTGGCCACTAGCTGCCTGCTGCTTACTTCCTGGAGAACCTGCTCTGCTGTGCAGGTGACTACCAATGGCTGGTTTCCGAGGAAAAACAAAAATAAAACCACCCCCACAAGCGGCATGCACACACAGGCTCCACAGCAGTTTGCCAGACGCTATTGCAGACACTATTCCTTATCTCTCTCTAGAAATGGGGATAAAGGAGATGCAAATAGCACATGCATATGCTTATGATCAACTTACAACAAAAATTATCATGAAGCTTAAGGGCATGACTCCACGCTAACATATCTGCAGATAACTTGTTTACTTATCATCATGTGCTGGCACTCAGCATTACGCATCATACCAGCTGCACAAACAAGTCCTGTAGTCAAATATGAACACCGCAGAAATGTTTTCAACAATAGACATTCCAAATACAAAGATGAGGGATCTCCTTCGCACAGTTTAATGTAAAGGTTTTAGTTTACAAAATATTTCTGTAAAGTTTGGCACCAACTGTTACAGAAGATGCACGAAAATCTGCTTTTCGCCACCGTTACTCAGGCGTTGAGCAGCACACAGTCTTTCTTGGCATTTGAGATTCCCTATCTCTCACTGCAGCCCTGGCTCTGTAACACGGAGAGGAGCAGCTGGTGCCAAAGACCAGATCCCCACACCATACGCACTTGGGTGGCTCCTGCCAGGAGAGAGGCCCATCTCCCCGCACCGGCTGCAGGCAGGGCCCTCAGGCCGAGCACCTGCGGCACAGCAGTACGGCTCCTGAAAGCCCTCCCAGTTGTTTCTCACGCAGAAGAAATGCAAAGCGAGCACTCTGGGCCCAGCCCTGTCTCAGCCTGAAGCCTGGGATGGGGATGAGCTCGCTTCAGAAACGCACCACTCACCCAAACTGGAACACTGGTGTGGATATACCTCTGCTCCACTTCCAAGAGGTGAGAGTCAGCCCCTCCACCTTACAAGTGCCTTTGCACATGAAGGCAGGAAGATGCTTTAGGAGCAACACTAAGAAGCTTCCCTACAGTGACACGTACCCACGAGGTGAATGTTGCAGCTAACCAGGAACTGTTCGTAATGATTTGTGAGACCTTCAAGGTGGCTTTAAAACAATTTAAACAAACCCACCAGCCACTGGAAAGCAAACAAGGCTTCCTGGAGAAGCTCCTTCTTTCCCCCAAGGAGCAACAGTCAAAAGTTCTCACACCAGAGCCGGAGTTCCACACCAGGTGCCAGCTGGGTGGCTCCGGGCCTCTGCAGGTCAGCACCAGGGATGCCCAATCTGCCGCTGGGCAGTGCAGCTGAAACATCCTCCAACAGATTTCTGTGGGCCTATTTCCATCCCTTTAATAATTTGCCTCTATCTGGTGCCAAAGACATGTGTGTTACAGAAGGAACTACATGGAGCAGCAGAAAAACAGCAAATTAACACCACTGAGAATGCAAACAGCAGGAAAGGATTCAGGTTACTAGGAAGGGAAAAAAGACCCCAGAATACATGTCAAATCAGGAAACATTATGAAAACAAATGAGCAGAAGAAAGAGAATGAGGAGGCATGTCAGTAATATTTTAAGAAAAGGATTAAGTTGAGTATCAAACACGAAGAAAAGAGCAGCTATTAGCCCTGTAGTAAGATCTGAAGAAAAATCAACAGGCCATGAACTGAACCAGCAAGCTATTTCCATCACAATTTAAATAATGAAGTCAATCCAGAAGGAAGCATTAGCAGTCTTCTCTCCACTCTTCCATCTAAGAGATGAACTTTTAATACAGAAAAGGAAAAGAAAAGCAGGGATACTCTAGCCTTATCCTTCACCTTCCTCCCCTGCAAAACGGCCCCTTGGTACAGCAGGGTGCTGCAAGGAGCAGTTTGAGTTTGAAGGCACTGCACAATATTTGTGCATTCCTCCAAAATCAGGACTTCAGAGATTTCTGTTGAATATATCTAAGTCCATTTATCAGGTACCACTATTCTCCTTTATTTGCACTTAAGTAAAGTCAGTGCTTCGAACCACCGACAAGCTGACAACCTTTGAAAGCATTGCTAACTACAGCACTAAGCCAGCTATGTGATGAGACGTAACACTAACGTGTGTTATCATTCTCAACTGATTAGGGAGTGACTACATAGAAGTGAATACATGAAGCATATTTAGTTGCATCAAATATTCATTCACCATATCCTGAACAGCGTCAGTAGTGGACAGGGACAGCAACAAATGCATGCACTCAAACTGCAGCAAGTGATTTCTATATGAAATATAGCATTGATAACTCTCATTCTCTGGTTTAATGAACACGTTTTTAAAACCCAAACAGAAAATGTTTTTTAACTAAAAACATGATTCTCTTCTATGAAAATTATTATCAGGCCAGTGACTAAAAAGGAAAGACCTTGTCAAAATATCATTGTTTGAAGTTCTGGGAAAACAACAGAACTCAGCATGAACAGAATCACACCTAACTGTTCAAAAACCCTAATTGTAAAAGCTATTTTTAATCTTAAATGTAGTTAAGCGTAGTATTTACAATCACGCTTCCATGGTAATTAAAAACGCCTATTACTTTTACCATAATTATGTTGAGTTCATCAAATAGATCTACTTATATCAATTTTATTAGGACCTAGCTTAAAATGGTTAATTCTATTTGTTCTTACTTTATCGCTCACAATCTGAATGTAGCTATTCATTTACAAAGGCTTTTTTATTTTTCTTTTTTGTTGTTCTATTTTTAAATCCAGTTTGCCTCCATTTTCAGTAGCAGTGGTAGGATACAATGCCAACTCCCAGCTAAAATTACAAGCCAGGGTGCCATCTGGATCTTGCACCGTGACAAGGACTCACTATGCTTCACACTACATTCCTACTTCAGTAGGAGTTTCTATACACTTATGAATGGCATCCCTGTTTCTAGCTTCTGTACCCAAGTCCAATTCTGCAGCATGGGTTCTGGTGCGCTGTAAGCATGTAGTCTGTATGGCAGTGAAAAACCATGCACAGATACAACTTGATTTTATCTTCTCAGTTTGTAATGATACCACAGAGATGAAGACTCATTGCAATGGGATGTTAATTCTCAAGTTATATGATGGTACTTAAAACAGGAAAATTTCCCGACAATTTAGATGCACAATTTGCCATTAAACTGCTCATGCTCCTACTTCAATTTGGCATATAAATTGGAAAACTGCATTTACAAATAATGAATTGAGTAAACAGCAGAAAAAAGCAGAGATACTGATCATTTTCATTACCCCTGAAGCAAAATAACATCATTGTCATTAACTTAAAATTATTTCTTTTTTTAATAAAAAAGCCTATGTGAACTCAGGCAATGCCTGTGAGTATCACTAGATCTACCAGTCTGATGTATTAACAGATATACCTCATCTGTCATATACCTCTGACTGGAGATATATATATCCATTAACTAAATAAGATTCATCTCTGCACAAAGTACACAGCTGTCCTTCACATGTATCCCACACTATTCTCTTGAAATTCTTTGAATTAAAAATGTGCATTTCTACAACTGAAGGGAAAGCTTTTTATAAAATGTTGTATTATCCCAAATACAAAAGCTCCAACAACAGCTGCTGAGCAAGAAAAGACAGAGAGAGCAAAACATCTCCAAAACTCACTCCCCCAAATCAATTTTAGAGCAGCCTGACCTCAAAGAAGCTTGAGAATAGTAGGAAATACTTTGGGTATATTCCAAAAGAAGTATTTGTGAACATCAGAGAATAGCTCTACAGCCCTTCTTCATAACTCTACTTAATAAAAGAGCCAACTGCGGCCATCTTGACAGCAGCAGCAGCCATTGTGGAATCTCTCGAGCGCAGCAGAACCTGTCACAGCCATTTCTTCAAGATACAACACTTGCCACCTTTCCTTGGCTTTTACAGAGGAAACAGTTCAAAACTTACTCTGGTGGCACTCACCAACACATCACATGCCCGGAAGGAACAATTTTAAAATTATCCAGTGGGAAACTGACAATAAACGTTTCAACAATTCAACATAAGCCATCAACTTACCTGCCACAGATGCAAGTATAGGAAGTATGGCGCATGCCGCCTCGAGTATAGCAATAGTGCTGGAAAAGGCTGCAAAGAAAGAGAGTTGGTAACTATTAATGCATTCAGAAGCACCACAAGGACAGAGAGGAAAGGAAACCTTGCCTCGACACAGCTGTGCTGCTGCCAATCCTGGCTCACTTCTGGGTTCCCTGCCCAGGTGAGCGCTCAGCTTGTGCCCCACTGCTCGACAGCTCCGCAGGTCACCTCACCCCTCATGTAAGTGCAGCGCAGTGCCCCTGAACACTGCTCCCTATTTCAATGACATCCTGTTGGAGGAGCTCTTCGGCCTCAAAAGCATTAAAACGTTTTCATCTTTACTGTCAAAGTCCCCTTCATATGAGGGCAGATGTGCCCAAAGCACAATTAATATAGGATTAGGTGTTTTAAGAGCTAAGCACATATCACGGATCCTTTTATTCTTTTTGAAATATGTTCTAATTACAATCCAATTCCCTTTAATACTGAATGGATTTCAAAAACTCATTCGTTGTAATACTGAAATCATTTCATTAACACGGAGTGATAATGGTGCTATTCAAAGAATAGAGATGTTGTGATTTTATCCTGCAGAAACAATCCACAGAACACAATTCAAGTTCTTTGAAGGATATTAAGGACATTACATGCTTATAAATCCAAACTAGATTTTAAAATTACACAAAACGACAGCATGTAAAGAGAAACACAGGAAACCATACGAAGAGATCACAAAAGGACAAAGAAAAGCCTACATTTAGGGACTCAGTAGGGAGACACATTTTACAAGATTTACTTACTGCTCAAAACATTGCGGCTTTACAAGGCAGAAATACTGATTTTTTACTGCCCCAGAAACCAGTAACTGCAAACAGTAGGTCAAATGAAAGAGAAGCTAAGGAGGAACTGACGTAGTGAGAGCACAGCAGAGAGCGCACTGCATTTGGCTAATGAAATTAATAATCGAAACCATCACTTGCTCTGGTGCAGTCAGTTCTTTACCAAGCGGACAGTTCATAAGGAAGCAAAGTTATGGACATGCTCCTCCCCAGCATACTTGCAGGCAAGGTTCATTCTACAGGTCACAGCACTGCACAAGCATTTTGCAAAACGATATTTTAATACTGTTATATATGTATAGTTATGTCCTAGGAAGCAACTTTTTTTTGTGTTTTATAGACCCTTCGTGCTAAATTATTGGATAAAGTATTTCCTCTAGTCAGAAACTTTAAGTAACCTTCTAAAGAGCTTTAAAAATGAAATAATGAAGGCTGTAAACATCCTTCCATCATCACTGATGCAGGGATAGCAGGGCTTGTTTTTCCATATGACAACTGATCACATATTCATGGCTGGAATTTATACGAAACTGTGCAGCACAATAACAGCAGTCACCTTTTGCAGTACTCCCAGATTCACAGTAAAAAGCAGTAAATAAATTAAGACAGGCTTCATATTATCCAGCTGCTGCGTGAACTTTGCTTCTTGTTTCCAAAAAAGGAAATCTGATTGTTTCATCAAGCATTATGGACTTTCTTTTAACAGTGAGTAGATGCTTATGTGATTGAGCTGAAAGAACATAACTTGGCCAGGTAATGAGTTTTCCAGTACAAGCAATAAAACTACTCGCATCGCCGTGAATTTATTTTTTCAGACTATGACTCGTCAGAAACATGTTCAGGTGGTTGGCAAGAAATTCAGCATTGATATCACAGACAGCTTTATATAGCCTGTCCAAAGTAAGTGAAGGATTGCATATCCTTTTGATGGTTAAAGTTGCCTTTTCAAAGCCAAAAAAAAGCATAGATACAGAATTACGGAAGCTGCCAGTACTTTGTAGTTAAAATCCTGGTTCCACTGAAGACAAAGCAGATCCTGCCACTAAACCCGATCACACCGGGGTTTTATTTCTACACACTAGAATAGTCTTTATCAAAGAGAGGGATGTACAGGTGAGAAGTCTGAGACAGCTGGATAGAATATCATTTAATCTGGTGCTCCATATATACTGCAAACACTTCACCTTGACCTCTGCCTGCTCTTTATGAGCGGAACAGACATTTATGCATAGGCACCTTCACGCTGATGCTGGATGCTCTCCATGAGCATTTACTGCAACCAACAGGTGCAAGAGTTAAGCATCTCTTTCTTTTCTCTTTCTTTCATGTGTTTCAAAGCTTTTCTGTCATGTTTTATGCAGTATTTCCCTGGAGGGTGTATGTATTACTTATCATGCACATACCATCTCAGTCATGTATACAGATCAGCCATTGCATGTGAGATGTTACCTTTTAAACACATACACATTTATTTGAGCTGGCACATTCTTTTCATTGCTTTGAAACACCACCTTTCTTCCTTTCTTTCCTTTCTTCTTTTAAAAATAAATACAGAGATACATTCTGGTTTTGGTGCCAAAAACATTATCATCTTTAAATGATTGGCAATATTTTAATAGAATTTAATTGTAGCTTTAAGAAACTTGTTTTTTTTTTTTCCATTTACTCAAAGAAGAGGAAACACTAACCTCCATTAACTCAAGTAAATCTCACAGGAGTGTTCCAACCCCACTCTTGTAGATTTGCTGAGGACACATTAATATTATCCCCATTGCTCTGCTAAGTCTTGACTGCATGGGTTCTTTATCATTAGAAATAAAAGAAAAGCATATACAGTTGGTATTTTTGAGAAGTACTGCATACATCCAAACAAACTTCCAAAATGCTTGGAAACTCACAACTTTAAAAGGTCCTAAAGTAAAATCTGCTATGGATAGTCGAAAAGTTGCATCAACTACTCTGACAATGATGCTTGCATATTAAGATCATCTTCAATCCAGTTCCTACAGCTGACTAATGCATTCTGACAATTCCAACCAGATCCATGCCAGGAATGCAAATTGAAACCAATAGCTTAATGTTAACCATTTTCCTAACTCAAACGGATTTGTGGAACACAGGCACTTAAGGCAGGAGGGACAGTAATAATCTCTAATGATTTCCCTCATGCTTCTTTTCAGGTCTTCCTTGTCACCAAAACACAGTGTATTCACATGCACTCTCCTGAGTGCGATTTTTATTTCTGAAAAGAAGTAAACAAGCAATCTCTAATTTTAATTCCTGTCATTTGCTCGGAGTCATAACAAATATTCAGAAGAAAACCACATTTTATACTTCTCAGCTATTCACTTCCAAAACCAAGACACCCTACACCAGAAAGCTTCAACTTGTAAACACAAATAAAATCAAGTACATTTGAGCCCAGTTTCTGAGACATTACCCAACGCATCTCCCTGTGACCCCCCTACCACAGATGTGTGTCGTCAGTAACCAGGGCTGCAGGACTTAGCAGAGGAGGAACAACTACCCGTCCAGCCCAAGTCTGCCCAGGCCAGATCACCAAACTCATTATACCACCCCAGGTGTTACTGCCAGACACAGGAGCCTCTTCAGGAATACACCTGCTGCCTACTGCTAGCTCAGACATCAGCTTTTTAGACTCTGTATCACAGACCGGCTGTCAGAAACTTAACTTCCCTTGTGAAGCACACAATCCTTGGAAGGGTCAAGGACACCCTTGGGTCAGTAACCCATTAAGGTGCTGTACTGACAATAAATTTAATATTTTTCCCCCCACAAACGATCACTCAGTGGCTTGAGGATGTTTCAGGTTCACAATAATTTTCTCAGTGCACTTTTGAGAAAGTTGCCTCCTAATAAAAAGAAATCTTTACACACCTCAAAAACAGTGTTGTTTGAACAAAGCCCATGAGACCTGCCTTGAAATGCAAGCAGGTGGTTTTTGAACTATGAAACTATGAATTGAAACCACAGCAGCTTAAGAGAATTTGGTACAGCACTCAGAGGATTTTCTTTTTTTTTTTTTTTAAACAAGTATAGTTGCACGACATAGGCGAATAGCTATGAGAATTGAATTACTTCTGAATTACAACAACATTGCGCCCTTATGCTTTTGTACAGTGTTCAGTATCAAAAGCTTCTTTTCTCTTTTCTTTTCTTTTTTTTTTTTAAGAATTCACAAAAGGCCAAATTTTCCAAAGGTGATCTATTTCCAGCAGGACTGACAGCCACTGTTTTGATCATCTAGACACGTGTACATTTCACATGAGGAAGCTATAAAGCCCAAATAGCATGTAACTGTTAAGCCACAGTAAATACAATTAGGTATCTGAAGTACTTACACAAACTAGATTGGAAGAACCGTGCACCAGACAGAAAGGGGAAGGCACTCTGATCTAGGAGTAACAGCTGAGCAAGGAACACACAACCGAGGCAAGCAATGCTTTGTTTAGGAGCTACAATGAGGTTCTTAAACACACAGCACTTTGCTTTGTTACGCTACTTTTGTAATGTTCCTTTTCCATGGGCAACCGGATGCTTTAAGGTTTAGTTTATCTAATCCCAATTTCATTCAGTTCACAACACAACACTGCAGTATTGCAAAACATGTCCGAGGTTGTTTCAATACAAAGAAGTCAAAACCTCATTGTGAGAGAATAAAGGGGAGTGGAGAAGAGCAGAAGTCACCCACATTCCTATTCATGAACAAATGCTGGATTAAAACTTCCATCAGACCAAGCAGAATTAATGCTCTGAGCAGATGAACAAAAGTTTCTCCTACGTTTCAGACCTACGTCTCAAGAGACATCATTAAAGATTTTACAAAGGCAGTATTATCATCTAGGTGGTCCACATGACCAGAAATTGCTTAGAATAGAATTTACTTTCCAGAAACATCAGGAAAGAAAAACACTTCTATGCACCGACCTATTAAATTCAACCGTTGAGGCCAGTGCTGCTGACATCCTGATGGCTGGGCTGCTTTGCCACGCAGTGCAGCAGCTGAAGTTTAATATTAGCCAAAAATACTGCAAGTTGCTACATTGTGAGGCATCTCTATTTACTACTGCCCTAATTTGTACCATGTACAAGCAGAAAAGTGTCATTTCTTGAAAAAAGTTGAGCATTCTGAATTGCAGCACCTCGATTATGTTCTCATTTTTTGTTTTCTTCAACTCAGTTATTTTTATTTATTTGCAGCAAACTCTAGATAATAATAGCTGCTTAGAAGAGAAAAATGTTGTTTGAGTTCGGAAGGAACAGAAGGACTGTAACTTCAGTAAGCAGGTACGACATGAAACTAGTAGAATATTAATGTAACTACAGTGCAGAACATCTATTATGAAATAAGGAAAAGCTGTGTAGAAGCAGCATAGATGTGAATGGTCTCACCTTGGTAATCAAAAATTCATGTCGGTATTTCTAAATGTGCTACTTCTCTGCACTAAGATGGATGACAAGCCAGAACTCAGTGCAGGAGCAGAGGGCAAGTCTAGCCCACATGCAGATATATTTTAATCATACAAAAGTACACAGACCAGAAGGGATGCATTCCTTCAGGAAACAAAGCCCATGAGGGCAAAGCCATTTCACCAGCTGTCAGCGCTACCTAGAAACCAGAGACACGTGAAACAGGAAGCCCATAAATAATACAAAGCCCAGCACTGTCACAAGCGTCATACATGATCTGCAGTGATTGAAGGTAATCGATAATCTCAGTTCAAGACCAGAGCACTTAGGTGAGGGATAATCAGCATTTTAATAGTATAATTGGGAATTATAAACTACCTGTCTTACATAAAAAATAACTGAGAAGACTGTGTGACATTAGTTGTTACTTTGTCTTTCTTGGTTCAGCTACACAGGTTTGTGATTTTACAAAAACTGGAATTGCATTTTCTCTCTCCCACTCACTTTGTTTTTAAATCTCATGGCCGCCCTCGTATTACAACAGCTAACTATTTCACATCAAGCAAGTTTTCCCCCATCACTTTGCAAACCTAGAATTTAAGAATAGATTCTGGGGCAGAAAACAAATAACACAATACCATGCAGTAGCTTTACAATGACTGTGGAGTTGTGTTCCCTTTCTCCCTGCACAGAGATAGGCCAGCTGCCAGAGCGTGCTGCAAACACAGCTCTTCAATAAATCAATCCCTTGATCTTGAACTTACATTCAATAAGTATTTTAAGAATATCTTCAATATGGCTGTCAAATTATTACTTTCCTGAAACTCATTTAAATCTACATGGAAAATACATCTATCATTTGTCAGAATTGATTAACCTGCATAAAAATCAGCTGACTTACAGATTCAAATATTATGACAACTATTTATATCCTTATAGTTACTGTTTGATAGAAATTAAGCTGATTAAGATATTCAGAGTACAAACCTGCAAAGCTTTTAATGTTAATTCTGAAAAACTTGTGTGGTAGTGAAGGGCTGATGGCTGGACTAGATGAAAGGTCTTTTCCAACCTTAATGATTCTGTAAGTCAAGGTCTACCCGACTCTTCTTTCACACATACAAGATCAACCTGCAACAACTTTGTATTGCACATGGCTCTTCCATATTTGCAAAGTTTGCAGTGGGACTGCTACGGAGATAACACCAATTATTATTACAAAGGATTTCACTACAGCTTCAGTGAGTTAAAGGACTACCATTACTTCCGGTTACAGACAAAGGACAAATGGTACTGCTGTCACTAGGGCTTCAGGTATGATTAGACCATTGCAAGCCATGAAATTACATTAAGCAATTGTCTCTGCAGCTAACAGAGCTAACAGATCACGTGTGCAATTCTGGAGTCCACTGCAACATCAAGTAAAACATACTGTCTTCAACTGCCCTTTGGTTGGGTGGTTCAATATCAAGGGAGATCACAGCAGTAGACAGTGTGTTAGAAGCTATAAAACTTGTCCTCCTATACTATGGTAACATTGGATTCTGCGTGTTGACTCGCACTCCCGCCTGCATGTCTGAAACTTCCCATCCACTGCATTTAGACAGTTAACATGGCAGCACAAACCCTTTATACAGCAGAGGGATTTTAAACCAGGTTTACAGTCTTCATCAAATATGTAAAACAGATGCCCATCACCACACTGCAAAGTAACGATCATTAAGAAGGATCTCCTCTTTATTTCTTCAACAGTTCCAAACCGCTCTTATAGTCATGTCCATCAGAAATGATACAAAACTAAGTTCTGTGGTAGTCTAGACTTCAAACTTAATCTAATATTACAGAAAGAGAAGGCATGAAATTTTCTTAGACTCATTGCTCCATTTCCAACTCTAATAATTCTAGATCTCAACTGGCATATTTTAAATTAAATTTTTTGCAGTTTAAACCTATTTATCAACAGCTAATTAATGAGGTCTAAATCCTTTGATGACAGAATGATTAAACTGCATTTTAA